>MJUU01061479.1:196702-234967 GCA_002080025.1 Modiolus philippinarum
TGAACTCCTGAATTTTTCATAGGATTAATATTTCATTAACAAAGGTTTGATTATGAATGAATGTGACAGAATAAATAGAATTGAATGAATTTTTTACTGAATGCTCATAAAGATGTAAAAAAATGAAATTATGGAAAAAAATAACGGGGTCCGTAGGCAAAAATATATAATGCTTTTCAATGGATACCAAAAATCTGACAGAAAATCCAAAACATGAGGATCGAACCTCCTACAGGCTTGAAAAATAGGACAATATTGTTGTATGCTCATTATTGAAGATTAGAAGGTCCTTGCATGAAATTGCATGGACAATTGGATTTCCTTCAGTTGGATGATGAGAGTAAAAAACTGGTCTTTTCTCAAGTTTAATGCAGTTAAATGAGAGGAAAAGTCAAAATAAAAAATTAAAGATACACTGATATTTCATTTTGATTGAATGTAAGTACATATTTCTGTGGCAAAAATGAATAGAAATGCCAGGAAACCTATATTGTGTGAGCAGTGGTGTGCCTGTTTGAATGTAATTGTAGGTGTGATTTCAGAAATTAAGTCTGTGTAACATTTCTGATTTGTCATGTACCAGTGGGAGAAGAGGTTGGATCTTCCATATTACATCTCCCACTGTAAGCATCACTTTTGTCTCGCCTGCCACGAAAAGTGGTGGAGGTGAGACTTGGGGATAGTGTTTCAAGTTGTGGCGGCTGCAGCAGTTTCAACAATTGGAAACTATTGAGAATTACAAGCTTTTGTTAGTTGTAGGTCAATAGTATTTGATGTGCAGTTGCATCATATACGTACAATTAGGTTATGGCTCTGGCCCCTTAGTTATGTATGAAGAATATCTTGAAGTTTTTTGCAAGCAGTTTCGATATGGCTTGTAATTGCACCTTGAGGAGTGCATACCGATTCCACACTCAAATGGTTGCCTTGGTCCCTTAGTCATGCATGAATGATCACTTTAGTTTTTAGCAAGCAGATAGTACAGCCTGTACCAGCAGTTTTAGCCACTTGATATTTGATATGCAGTTGTGTTTGAGGAGTACATGCCAGTTAAATGCCCAAATGGTGGCTCTGTCCCTGTAGTCATGCATGAACAATCACTTGAAGTTTTTAGCAAGCAGTAAGTACAGCCTGTACCAGTAGTCCTAGCCACTTGATGTTTGACATGCAGTTGCGTCTTGAGGAGTACATATGGATTCCATGCCCAGATGGTGGCCAAGTTCCTTTGACATGCATGAAGAATAATTTTATTGTGTCGCCTGCACACGTAGTGTGGGGCAACATATAGGGATCACTTTCGTCTTGCGTCGTTGTTGGCATTGTTGTCGTTGTCGTTGTTCTTCCCACTTTTTCGTAACACTTTTCTCAGCAACTACAAATCACAGCCACTTGAAATTTTGTATGTGACTTCAGTATGGGGTTCCCTATTGCGCTTATTGAATTCAGGTCTGTCGGACATCTATTTCCTGTTTACCGACTTGGAATAGTTTTCCGTATACTGTCAATAGCAAAAATTTTTGTAACATTTTTCTCAGCAACTACAAATCACAGCCATTTGAAATTTGTATGTGATTTCAGTATGAGATTCCTTATTGCGCTTATTGAATTCAGGTTTGTCGGACATCTACCTCCTGTTTACCAACTTATAGAAATTTGTGTTTCCGACAACAGCAGTGCAGGCGACACACGTCTTCCATGGAAGACTCACAATTTATGTTTTTCAAAAGCAGCTTGTACAGCCTGTATCAGTAGCCATAGCTTCTTGATATTTTGACATGCAGCTGCGTCTCGGGGAGTACATGCCGATTCCACGCCCTGATGGTGGCCATACCCTAAAGTCATGCAGGAACTATCCCCAAGTTTTTCGCAAGCAGTTTGTACAGCCTGTTCCAATAGTCATAGCCACTTGATATTTGACGTGCAGTTGTGTCTTGAGGAGTACACTTAGTTATGCATGAATGATCAAATCAAGTGTTTCGCAAACAGTTTTGTAGCCTGCACCAGTAGTCATAGCCACTTGATATTTGACATGCAGTTTAGTTAGTACAGCATGTACCAGTGGCTCTAGATATTTGATATATTACATGCAGACGAGTCTTTCGGAATACATACTGATTTGTGTCCCTTAGTCATGCATGAATGATCATATCAAGTGCTTTGCAAGAGAGCTGTAGTTAGATTTTATTATAATGGATGCTGCAGTTGATCAGTGTGCAAATTCAGGTCATGCATGGGACAGGCCAAACATATCTTGTGTCCACAGTTTATTTGTAGAATGTTTGATTATTTGTTAGGGTGTTTTGATTATTAGTTAGGGTGTTTTGATTGATTATTTGTTGTTCTATATCTCACAAATAATTTACATCTATGTACAGAATAGGAATATTTTGATCCATTCTAATATTATGTGATAGTTTGAAAGTTGTTTCAGGTTGCAAAGCCTACCTTGAAATAGTAGTTCCCCGTTGTTCAATCCTTGGTCTTGTAAAGCATCCTTTCTTTTCCATAAAACAGCTTTATTTTATGTACCATTTGTTTTCTGTCATGATGATTTAGGTCATACAAAGTTAATTGATTCTCATGCCATTTTTCATTAAAACTTATGAGGGAGGGAGGTGATTATCTTTTAATCTCTTTATTTGCCAAAAAATAGATGAGACAGCTTTTATATTGTAAAAACCACAAAAATATAGTTTTTATGGAAATAGAAAAAAATAGGGTCAATGAGGGACATTTTTCTAGATGAGGGAGGGCCTTAGAACTGATGAATTATTTTTTGATGGCCTTACATAATAAAAATAAATCAAAAGATCATGCTGGAATGATGTAACACTATAAGAAGGGGTTGATTCTATTCAGTGAAATATAAACAAGGAATAATGAAATGCACGCAAAAGAGACTTGACTCAGTAAACAATGAAAGGAAATTATTTGACTCAGATTTAGTGACATGAACGAATATTGCAATGTGTAATATATGCAAAATAGACTTTTCAGTAAACAACGAAGGGAAATAATTTTACTCTTGTTTAGGCTGTGCAAAGTTAATTGGTTGGTTCTCAGGTCCTCCCTCATCTAATAGGGTGGAAAAAAGCCCCTCTTTGACCCTATTTACTGCCATATGATCACCTCCCTCACTACATTTTTGTTGGTGTTTACAATGTGAAAAGCTGCCGCATTTATTATTTTTTTTGGCAAATTAAAAGATAAAAACATCACCTCCCTCCCTCATCAGTTTCAATGAAATTGGCATGAGAACCAATTAATTTACTTTGTATGGCCTTAGCGATGTGATATGACTGAATACTGCAATGTTATAATATATCCAAAAACAGTCATGGTAAACTTAAGGATGGTCACTCCTCAGGTTTTTGAAACTGTCTCTGACTTTCGGAGTTCTCATATTTTATCCATCATGATGCATTAGAAAANTTTGCACACTGACCCCCTATTTTCTTTTCAAAATATGTTTGTATACATCTTGAATAAACTTCTGACAAAATTTGATGAAATTCTTGATATATCTTCATTGTATTTCAAATGTCGATTGCCTTAATGCAAAGTAAATGAAAAATCTAGAGGAGTTCGGTTTCCCGCCAAAATTTCAGACACTTTAATCTCAAAAATGGGCACACTGACCTATCAATATTTTTTGCTTAAAATGATGTATGATCGATGTTCTAATAGATAAACATACTGATTTCAAATCCTTAACATTCTGAACTTGAGGAGTGACCCTCCTTAAGGTGGTACTGGAGTTTAAAAACTGCACATCATTCTTGCACATCTGACGAAAAATGGAATTCACCATGGGAATGTTGGCAAAATGAATTAGGATGTCTTAGAATAGTTAAATTTGATCAAACAGGCCACTTTTATTGGGTTACCATGCAGAATATTGTACCTTTTCATCAAACTCCTGTTCTATTAAGGGGAGATAATTTGTGTAGAAATAATAGGAAAATATCATTTTTTTATACGACTGCAAAAAAATTTTTGAGGTCGTATAATGGTATGATACTGGCGGCGTCGTCGTCGTCGGCGTCGTCGTCGTCGGCGTCGTCGTCGGCGTCTGTAGACACTTCGTTTCCGTGCGATAACTTAAGTTTTGGTTGACGAATCTTTATGAAATTTTAACACAATGTTCCTTGGCACAAAGTGAAGACTGGGATTGCTTTTGGGTATTGTAGCCCCTCCTGTTTCTGAAAAAAGGGCCAAAAAGGGCCAAATTGGGTGTTCTCATATATTAGGTTGTAGAATATTTATTATTTATCAGATTTTTATGGGGTTTCTTTCAGTGTGCTCCTTATTAAATTTCAAATCAGCAGTATGTAAACAGATTTCACATCGCACGTACGGTTCATGAGATACATGGGGCCCTAACAGGGGGAATCCAAAAAACTTTTTTTTTTTAATTTTAAGTCCGATTTTGATGCAATTTTTTTCAATGGATTCCTTATGAAAAATTAATGTAGCGCTCAATTATTAGATTTTTGTTAACTTGTTTCCTTTCCGAGCTATGAGGGGCCGAACGGGGCCAAAATTGCAAATTTGCAGATTACCTACAATTTTTATTTTTCATCAGATTTCGATGGGATTTTTTTCTTTGGATTCCTCTTGATATAAGCTTTCAGTAGTATGCCAACGGATTTAGTGTAGCTCTTACCGTTTCCGAGCTATAAGGGGCCGAACGGGGACAAAATTGCAAATTTGCAGATTACCTAAAATTTTTATTTTTCATCGGATTTTGATGGGATTTTTTTCTTTGGATTCCTCTTGATATAAGCTTTCAGTAGTATGCAACAGATTTAGTGTAGCTCTTACCGTTTTCGAGCTATAATGGGTCAAAGGGGCCAAAACTGCAAATTTGCAGATTACCTAACATTTTTATTTTTCATCGGATTTCGACAGGATTTTTTTCTTTGGATTCCTCTTGATATAAGTTTTCTGTAGTATGTGTACAGATTTGGCGTAGCTCTTACCGTTTCTGAGCTTTAAGGGTTCAAAGGGGCCAAAACTGCAAATTTGCAGATTACCTAAATTTTTATTTTTCATTGGATTTCGATGGAATTTTTTTTTTATTCCTCTTGATATAAGCTTTCAGTAGTGTGTCAATGGATTTAGCGAAGGCTCTTGCCGTTTCCGAGCTTTAAGGGGTCAAAGGGGCCAAAACTGCAAATTTGCAGATTACCAAAAATTTTTATTTTTCGTGGGATTTCGACAGAATTTTTTTCTATGGATTCCTCTTGATATAAGCTTTCAGCAGTATGTCAATGGATTTGGCGTAGCTCTTACTGTTTCCCAGCTATAAGGGGTCAAAGAGGAATCATAAGGAGTCATAAGGGCTAATATTATATATTCCGTAGTTTGTGTCCAGCTAATTACTGGGTCAATCTCCTTATTGTGTCCATCTAATTATTGTGTCAAGCTGTTTAATATGTCCATACTTACTTTAGAATTACACTTGTTCAAATTTCAGTGGTCAACATGCTGCGGTCGTATCATGCTGCGCTCGGCGTAGCCCTTTATTGCCATTTATTCAAAAATGAGTTGGGTGACCCCCAAATTTTTTTCAAGCAAATCGAAGGCAAGTATATTAGCTAATTATTTACCAAATTTAAAAATTCTATCTGATATAACTAAAATAAAAAAAAAAAAATGTTAAAATTTGCTAATTTTCCCTATTATTTCCACCAAAATAGTTGATTTTTAGCGCGCAGGGACGAATGTCCGGAGAGCTATTGTCATACCCCCAGTGTTGGCGTCGGCGTCAGCAAAACTTTTAACCTGGCTTGTGGAATTGAGACCTGAATAGCTAGGATGTTGATATTTGGTATGTGACTTCCTTGTGATCAGAGCTTTCTTTTGGGACTATACTTGTAGTACCATTTTGACCTTGACCTTGTCCTTGGGGCAATTTTTAAAAAACTTTAACCTTGCCTCTAGAAGGTAGGCTTTTAGTGGTAGGATGTTCATATTTGGTATGTAACTTCCTTATGTTGAGTGCTTTCTAGTGGTACCATATTTGTAGAATTATGACCTTGACCTTGCCCTGAGGGCAATTTTAAAAAACCTTTAAAACCTTGCCTCTAGAAGGTAGGCTTGTTCATATTTGGTATGTAACTTCCTTATGATAAGAGCTTTCTTCTGGTACCATACTTGTAGACATTTTGACCATGACCTTACCCTGAGGGCAATTTTTTAAAAACTTTGACTTTTCTTCTAGAATTAAGTTGTTTAGTGGTAGGGTGTTCATATTTGGTATGTGATGTTCTTTTGATGAGAGTTTTCTAATGGTACCATATTTGTAGATATTTTGACCTTGACCTTGCCCTGAGGGCAATTTTTTAAAAACTTTAACTTTGCTTCTAGAATAAAGTTGTGTAGTGATAGGGTGTTTATATTTGATATGTGATTTTCTTGTGAAGAAAGCTCTCTATTACTTTGGAATTTATTGTGCATTGAGGTTACTGGAATCCCCGGCGAGCTATGTTGTCTTCTGACAACTCTTAATATATGACAGATAATATGGCCGGTGACCCCAAATTTTTATTTTTTATGCCCGCCACAAAGTCAAAGGGGCATATAGATTTACCCTTGTCCGTTCATACATACGTCTGTCTGTACGTCCATACGTGCGCCCGTCCATACGTCCCGATGTTAAGTTTTGCGTTTAGGTTCATAATTTGGTAACCTCTTGTAATATTTTAATAATACTACATCAGTACATGCACCTTAATTAGTACTACCAGATTCACCAACAATTAGGGATCCTTGACCTACATTTCATGCTTGAATGACTTTTGTTAAATTTTGCATTTAAGTTCATTTCTCAACAACTACACATCATACCAAAATAATGTTTCTTCAAATTATTTGCCTTGATGAGTACTACCCAAATCATTGACAATTGAGTGACTTTTACCTATATTTTACGCTTGATTGACTTTTGTTAAATTTTGCGGTTAGGTCCATTTCTCATCAACTACACATCATACCACAATGATGTCTCATCAAATTCATCACCTTGACAAGCACTACCCAAATCACTAAGAATTAAGTGGCTTTGACCTATACTGTGAAAGTACTTTTATTTGTGGATGCCAATTTTCGTGGATTGCAGACAAGTCGTAAGATCATGGGTTCTTAAATTCGTGGTTTGAGACTTTCCATAGTACAACCCAACAGGAGATTTGTATTTCGTTGGGTATCAAATTTCGTGGTTGAAGTCGACCACGAAATCCACAAAAATTGGTACCCCACGAACAATAGTACTTTCACAGTATTTTACACTTGAGTGACTTTTGTTAAATTTTGCATTTAGGTCCATTTCATTACAACTAAACATGCTATCACATTGGTGCTGCATCAAATAAAGCACCTGGATGAGTGCTATCCAAATCAAGGATAATGAAGTGTCTTTGACCTACATTTTATGCTTCAGTGACTTTTGGTAAATTTTGTGTTTTAATTCCATTTCTAAACAACTACACAACGTAACATTATGATGTTTCATGAAATGACTCATCTTTGTGATATCTACCAAATTCTTGGACAATGCTTTGACTTTGACCTACATTTTATGCTTGAGAGACTTTGTTAAATTTTTGCATTGGTCCCATTTATTAACAACTAGGAGTTTAATCAAATGAATCACCAAAGTGAATACTACATAATTCATGGATAACTTTATAACCTGACCAATATTTTATGTTTCTGCGACTTTAGTTGGGTAATTTTTGTAAATGTTTATTACTAAACAAATATTTATTGAATAATCATCTGTTACAGTACTTCTTGATAATTCCATCACAGTTCAGTGACTGAAAACTAATTTTTTATTCCTGATTGACTTAGGTTATCTATTGCGATATATTTGTCTGCGGGGCATCTGTGTCTTATAGACACATTCTCTAGTTTTTTGTATGCTCATATAACAAAGTATTTGTCGTTAAAATATAAGAAAATTCTATCTGACAGTTTTTAGATGCCCGTACCACCTTAAAATGAACTGGTATCAATTGTATCTGATACAAGAGTTGTTTATGCATTTAAAAGCCCTTTTTATACCCCCACTCGTGAGTGGGTGGTATATTGGAATACCCTTGTATGTCCGTCCGTCCGTCTGTCCATGCGAAGTTCGTCGCACTTTTCTCAGCTCCTGCTGGGCTGATTTGTTTCAAATTTGGTGTTTCACTTTATATCTATGGGGGATGCATCATATGCCATTTTGGCCACCCTATGATATCAACTTCCTGTTTGGCGGGACTTGGCCATTTTTCCCTTTATTGAACATAGTGAAAATTTTCGTCGCACTTTTCTCAGCTACTGCTGGGCCAATTAATATCAAATTTGGTATTTGACATTATATTTAGTAGAAATGCATCTTCTCCCATTTTGGTCACCATATGATATCAACTTCCTGTTTGGCGGGACTTAGCCATTTTTCCCTTTATTGAACATAGTGAAAATTTTTGTTGCACTTTTCTCAGCTACTGCTAGGCCGATTAATTTCAAATTTGGTATTTGACTTTATATATAGGGGGAATGCATCATCTCCCATTTTTGTCACCTTATGATATCAACTTCCTGTTTGGTGGGACTTATCCATTTTTCCCCTTATTGCACATTATGAAAATTTTCATCTCATTTTTCTCAGCTACTGTTGGACCGATTTATTTCAAATTTGGTATTTGACTTTATATATAGGGGGAATGCGTCGTCTCCCATTTTGGTTACCTTCTGATATCAACTTCCTGTTTGGCGGGACTTAGCCATTTTTCCCCTTATGGAACATAGTGAAAATTTTTGTTGCACTTTCCTCAGCTACTGCTGGGCCGATTTATTTCAAATTTGGTATTTGACTTTATATATAGGAGGAATGCATTGTCTCCCATTTTGGTTACCTTATAATATCAACTTCCTGTTTGGCGGGACTTAGCCATTTTTCCCTTTTTAATGTGTAAAATAATACGAGTGGGGGTATACCTAGCAGGACAACGCGTGCAACCTCATATTGAAGTTAGTGCATTGCCCTTTCAAAATCCTGGCTAGAACACTAATACAACGGAGAAATTGGATAAATAAATTTCTGAATGAATACCAAAGCAAAAGCCAAAATTTAATCATTTTAATAATTTAATCATGATTCCAGAATTCATGGCAATATAAGGATCACAAACACACACACAGAGACAATATACATGACAATGGCAAAATCCCAAACTTCATATCAATGCCTAAAAAAAAATACAGCACTAACAGTGTGAACCCCAAAACAGTAGTATCATCAGGTTCTCCAGTAGAGTAAGCATGATCTGCTCCACATGTGGCACCTACTGCACAGTAAATAAAAAGTCTGGTGTAATGACAAATTCTGGATTTGTCAATCCACATGATATGTCATGACATGGTGTGGAAAATTTATTGCCTCCAGACGAAACAGGTGAAGTTGACCTTGAAGAGAAATTTACCTTGTGACAAATTCCAGGTCACACAGCAATATTTTGTTACAAGTGATTCACTGTGAAATGCTCATGGCATTGCTTTTTATGCCTACAGATCGAGGATCGGGGGGTGGGGGGCATACTGTTTTTGTCCCGTCTGTTTGTCCGAAACTTTAACCTTGGCTATCACTTTTGAACTATATAAGGTAGACTTTTGATACTTGGCAAGTGTATAGGTCTAGTCAAGAGGAACATAAATATGCAAAAAAAAAAAAATAGGTCAAAGGTCAAGGTCATATAGGTAAAAAAGGGGTAACAATTGGAATCTGGGGGCATATGTAGTGTTTCACAAACACATCTTGTTTCTTTCTCTCATAATGAACCATGTATACACAAACTGATGAAATTGTTTATTATTCTATATATACAAAATTTAGCTATGTTTAATAAGTTATAAATACAAAAATATAAGTGATACAAGTATTGAAGGTCAAACTTAAAAATCCTAACACCACACCAAGATGTGATCAAATTTGTATGTTTGTTTGCATGTACAAAAGAATTTTATTGACATGGTCTTTTGTGTACACACTTTCTTCTGTATGTGTTTACCAAAATACTCTGCATTTGAAATTGTGTTTTTTCCACTAATGATCAAGCCTGCCAACCTTCCTGCTTTCTTGGGGTTTCTGAGGGAAAACCCCATGGAGGCTCCAAAAATCGGAAGTTAAAATTCCCAATAAAAGACACTTGAAAACAATTTAGCAACTAAGGATGAGTTGAATGTAATGATGAAACACATAGAACACTATAAACAAGAAATGCATACCATAAGACCCCCTTTAGTCAAGTTATAAGGAGTTTCCTTATTAGACACGCAGCAAAACCCCCATGGTGATTTTCAAAAGTTGGCAGGCATGAATGATTAAACATAAAAATCAGATTTTTGATGCACCATCTATTTTGGTGTGGCCATAACAAGTTGGATTGCTTCAAATCTTAGGAATACATACAACATTTGCTCCAGACCTGTTTTCCTTGATTTTGTTAGCACATATGTACACAAGCTTTATGAAGCTGCTGAAAAAATTTTTAACACAAAAACTTGTTAGATTTTATTTAAGGCCAAAATGTTCAGATTTATTGTTATTCTAATAAGGCTAAATAAAAAATTAACCTGCCTCATCACTTTTGATGGTACCTCGTTTTACATTTTTATCTAAATTTCAAAAAATAAAAATGAAAAATCACCTTCCTCATTACTTTTTTGAGACTTTCAACTATGTAAAAAGATGCCTCAATATGTTTTGGAGCAAGTAAAAATTAAAATCATCTTCCTCTATCCTTCATCATTCTTTATGAAAAATGGCCTGACAATCTAACTATTATTTTTATATGGCCTAAAGTTAACTACTTTCAAAAGTAATGAACTGTTAAAGATCTTTTTAAAAATGTGAAAAGTTCATGTTTAAAAAAAAAGAACAAGAAATTCCATTGACTGAATCATAAAATATGTAATTTTGCATTCCAAATATTGAGATATAAACACTTGATTTTTCAACCAATGGTGTTACTCAATTCATAGAAGAATCAGAATATATTTTTGTTCTTTTAAAAGTTTTTTTTTTCTTTTTCCAAAAAGGAGAAAACCTGCATTTTGAAAAAAAGTATATAAGTTCCACATCAGAATAGAATTGCTTGCATCCTTAAACATGTTTAACATTTGTAAATTCTGTGATAAATAATCAAATATAAATTATTTGTTAATTCTAAAATAGAATAATAATAATACAAAAAATTCAAAATGAATTTAAATGTTTAAAAAGCCAAACTATACATATAATTTAGACAATATTATGAGTTAATCCCATTCTGCATACTTTAGTTTTTCATCATTGAATCATTGTTCTTAGTTTATTATTGAATCACTATTCTTCGTTTATCTTCATTGATCGCTGATTTTAGTTCATCTTCATGGAATCACTGTTCTTAGATTATCATCTTTCAATCATTGTCCTTAGTTTATCATTGAATCACTGCTCTTAGTTTATATTCATTGAATCATTGTTCCTAGTTTTTGATCATGGAATCACTGTTCTTAGTTTATCTTCATTGAATCGCTGTTTGTAGTTTATCTTCATTGAATCACTGTTCCTAGTTTATCTCCATTGAATCATTGTTCCTAGTTTATCATCATTGAATCACTGTTCTTAGTTTCTCATCATTGAATCACTGTTCTTAGTTTATTATTGAATCACTGTTCTTAGTTTATCATCATCGAATCACTGTTCTTAGTTTATTATCATTGAATCACTGTTCTTAGTTATAATTGAATCACTTATCGTAGTTTTTCATTGAATCACTGTTCTTGTTTATCATTGAATCAACGTTCTTAGTTTCTCATCATTGAATCATTGTTCTTAGTTTCTCATCATTGAATCTGTTCTTAGTTTATCTTTGAATCACTGTTCTTAATTTATCATTATTGAATCACTATTCTTAGTTTATCTTCATTGAATCACTGTTCTTAGTTTATCTCCATTGAATCACTGTTCTTAGTTTATCTTCATTGAATCACTTTTCTTAATTTATCTTCTTTTAATCACTGTTCTTAGTTTATCTTAATTGAATTGCTGTTCTTAGTTTATCATTTAAAACGTTCTTAGATAATTTATTTTTTATGTGAATATCGGTTTAGCTTAATTATCATCTGTTTGAATCACAGTAATCAGGGAGTTTATCTTTTTCATATATCTTCACAACATTATATTTTATGTCAAAAAATGAATATTTTACAAATCTGGAAGTCCAGTAAATTGCATACATCCTGAATTTAAGCCAGTACTCCTTGACTCAGTATAACTCACACACACAAATGCAATGACATACACACATTTGACTTGTATATATATAGAATATTACATGGGTAGATCCGTATTACATGCTGTATCAACCCGGGACGTCAATATCATCCCGAAGGCTTGCCTGAGGGATGATATTGGTCGAGGGTTGATACAGCATGTAATACGGATTTACCCATGTCATACACTGTTTATCATATATTTGAAAAAGAACAAAGGTCTTAGTCGTTTTCAAATTAAAATAACACGTGACCTTTGATACAGAATTTTTAGGTGTGTAATAAAGGGTAGCAGCCGTGACTGATATCTATATCATCACGGGGTGAAGATACATGACGAAACATCCATTCAAACATGACGTCTGTATTACACATGCAGGATTCTTGTATTTATAACTAAATAAATGATTACTTTATTATGAAAAATACATGTAGATACAAAGTATATCAAAGTTTTTCAAATACATCTTTAGTTACTACAAGACATTTGACATCTTTTCTTTCTGTTATTCCAAATATTTCTATACAGCTAATAATGCCTGATTAGAGTTTGAGTCATAGAATCAGGACACTTCTGCATTGAAGAGACATAAGTTGTTGAAATGGGCATATGCAGTAATTAAATTCGTAGTGCCTTCGGTATTATGTTATTTGTCACCACCCATTATCAAAGTCCACATTTCTGAAAGTATAATAGTTTCTGTGTAGTTTATTCCCTTTATAATTTGCCACTTTTTCATATGGCAAAATTTTGTCCAAAAGGAGTTATGTAATAGTTTTGGGTTCACTGTTATTGAAGTGTTAAGAGACCTTAAATATTTTTGACCATAATGTATTCTATAATGCGGGTTCTGTGATATATAATAGAATAATGGAAATTTTGTTTCAGATACAAAAATATTGGCCACAACAATGGGCTAGCCCACTTGTTTGTGAGTATATTATTGGAGACAATACTGGAAGTATCAGATACAAAACTTCTATAATTTTTTTTTATCGGTAATTTACTGAATCATTTGATATAACAAATTTTGAAGAATGGAAATCGATTTTCAAGAAATTTGGAAATCAACTATTGATTAGTAAAAGAATTTGTGCAAATCTGAATGGTTTTTGTCTATGTTTACATTGATGCGATGATTGCGTGGCCTCAGACATTTTTTGGTAATATTATTTTTGTATTCATGCAGTAGCAAATACTGAAAATATTTGTCTCACGAGATAAAAAACTCATACAAATTACTGATAAATATATAGATAAATATAAAGATAAATATATAGATAAATATAAAGATAAATATATAGATAAATATAAAGATAAATATAAAGATAGAGTTTCTACAATGAGAACTAGTTGATTGTGAAAGTTCTCACACCGATTAAAAAAAGTAAGGCTTGCAGAGTTTTTAAACATTTTAAAATTCAACTTACGAGAAATTTCATAATTGCATACTCAAATTGTAGAAACTGATTCTCCAATGACTAGATGAAAATCACCAAGGATTATATTACGAAAAAGATTTGGTGGGAAATTCATGTGACTTTTTCTTTCTCTAGAGATAAGAACAAACGATTCCACTCTGATCAGAAAATATAAGACCTGGATAAAAATTCGAGAAAATATTTCTTCACTCTCAAAAGTAAAAATTGCATTTAATTCAAAGTGAAGAAATATTAAAACAAAAAACAAAAAAACCACCTAGCTGAACTCCTGTGAAATTTGTGAAAAAACTCAAAAATATAAAACTAGAAAATCCATGTGAAGCATTGGTTAAAAAAATCACATGCACTCTTAACCAACTGCCAATAATGGGAGAAAGCATTATGAAATAATTGTGTTTGATTATTGCCTAAAATGTATTTTTCAGACAGCCCCTGAAAAGTGTAAAAAAAACTTTCCCCTTCCCCGATATTTGATGATATAATGTGATGTTTGAATTTGTTTGAAATTATGAGAAAACCACTACAAGGGTGATATTACCAACCAGATATATCTGTCTTGTATATCACTGTCTTTTCTTCAGATTGAATTTTCCCTATGTATAAATGATTTGTTCCATGGATGGTTAAGGTGAATGGAAGACCATTTATTATTTCCTTAATGTCACAGTATGTGATAGCATTGCCATGGTCATTGAGTATGTGTAAGGTGTAATTTTTGGGATCAGTTATAATGAAGCTACCTGACTGAGTAGCAACAACATCCCATGGAAAAAATTCTTCCTTGTTTAAATATGGATGTCCGGTATATATGTGGTGTACTTCTCCTTCTTGGTCCAACACAACAAGTCTTCCTTTGTTGTTAGAAATCCAGTCTACAATGGCAATGCTATTCATACTATTACTACATACTCTGCGGGGATAAGTAAACAAAGGTTTTCTATTCTTGTCATATTCATGTACTTTGAGTGTTTTCCAATCCTTATCCATGATTATCACCTGTCTTGATCCATCATTAGAGTATGCTGTACTGCTACTGGTAGCTGTAACTATAATATTATTATTGGGAGTCACATGGACAGAAATTGTACACATCCCTGATTTCATGTTATAGATATGTTTTATTTGGCGTGTACCCTGTGGTACCAGGTTTACATGTGAATCTTGGGTAGTCATAAGGAGATCACCTGAGGGTAACAAGGCCATGTCACCATGGTGAACTGTTAGTTCTGTTATGACTTTTGTTGAATGTTCTTGTTTCACATGTTGTATAACATCAGTGTTACCTATCCATATAGTATCATCAGGACAGACTGCCATGGTGAAAACTTGGTATAAGTTTGTCTGGTATTGATCCAATACTTGTAATTCTAATTTTTTTAGGGTTGTGACTTTTTCTCTATCTAATGATCCAAACATTGAAGAGATCCCACCTAAGTCACCTCCAAAAAAATCAGGTATTTGGACAAAGGACATATTAACTTCAATTTTTTCTTCTTTTGACCTGACTAAATCTTGTGAAGAAGAAAATACTTTCTGAACATCCTTTGATTGGAGTATATCCATGACTTTTTCACTTTGTTCTATTAGCTGCTTTTGCTTTTTATCCAAATTTTTAGTTTCTTTGTCAAGTGATTTCTGCAAGTTATTCCAATTCTGATCAAGTTCATCTAAAAGTTTATCTCTACATTTCTTTACAGCCCTTATGATGGCTTCTTCTTGATTGCAAATTTCTTGCTTGACTCCATTATGTTTTAATTGTTCAGCATGTTTTATTTGCCCAAGCTTGCTCTGCCCTTTTGACAATTCCTGGATTTTTATGTCAATATATTTCTTGAAATATTTTGCCTTTTGCATCTGAATTTCATAACCTTCGCTCATTTCAACTAGATCGTGTGACTTGTGAGTTTTAGCAACACAAGTGGGACAAACAGCTTCCGTACAAGATTTACAAAAAAGACAACAGTTCTGACCTTGATGTACTGGGCATTTGACTGTAGAGAAGTCTGGGCCTGTCTTTGATTCCTCCTCTTGTGTCCTACTATCCTTGATGTCTATGATGGTATGGTCACTGGCAGATGGAAATTTAGGATGGACTTTATCTCTACATCTCTGACACATCATTAATTTGCATTGTAAACATTTCCACTTGATTTTAGGTTCATTTTCACATAACTGGCAAACAAGGGCAATTTGTCCTTTCCTAATTGATTTTGAGAAAGCCATTTTTGTCATCTGAGGATATTACTTCCTGGATTACCTGTTACCTGGTTAATGAACGATATAAACAATATTTGCCATTCTGGTGTTCTTTAAATTTATCCTAGTTGTCTATAAATGTTATTTCCATATTGTATATAACTCATTTGGTGTATGACTGCTTAGCAGCATTCCTTCTTTAAAAGTATAAACTCCCCCCCCCCCCAAAAAAAAAAAATAATAATATAAAATAAAAAGAAACTTTTTAATTCAAAAGATAAGAAAAATTTATTTCAAATACAACAAAATCACAGTATTTTTCTATCTTGAAATTTATTTATTTAGTACATGATTGTACGTGTAGCTAAATTGGTTCTAAATTAATAGCATAAATACAGAAAAAAAAGAAAATAAAACTTTTTAATTTGAAAGACCAGAAAATTTATTTCGAGTACATGTGTTTTGAACAAGTTGACATTTTAGACAAGTATTATGTTTTACTCCTTTGTTTATCCCTTTAAACCTGCTGATCCATCCATTGATTATACCCCACGCAACGAAGTTGCGTAGGGTATAAAGTTTTTGACTGGTCCGTCCGTCCGTCCGTCCATCCGTCAGTCCGTCCGTCCGTCCGTCAGTCTGTCCGTCAGTCCTGTTCTTGTCACTGCAACTCCTCTGTAACCGCTCGACGGAATGCTTTCATATTTAATAGGATTGTTTGTCATGATGTGTAGATGTGCATACTATACCACCATATTGATCGGATAATTTTTGTGGGAGTTATGGGACTTAGACTATTTTCAATTAAAATACCAAAGTATCATCTTGTCAATGCAACTCTTCTGAAACCCCTCAATGGATTGCTTTCATATTTGGTAGGATTGTTGGTCATGATGTATAGATGTGCATACTTTACTGCTTTATTGATCGGATTATTTTTATGAGAGTTATTTGACTTAGACTATTTTCAGCTAAAACATCAAGTATCATCTTGTTACTGCAACTCATCTGAAACCGCTTAATGGATTGCTTTCATATTTGGTAAGATTGTTGGTCATGATGTGTAGATGTGCATACTATACTGCCTTATTGATCGGATTATTTTATGGGAGTTATTGGACTTAGACTATTTTCAGGTAAAACAGCAAGTATCATCTTGTCCTGGGTAAACGTCTAAAAATTAAAATGGGAATTTTTTCGAGTTGTCAAATAGTTTTATTACATGATTGTCAGATTTATTTTTTCTGTTTTCTAATTGGCTAAAGTAATGAGTATACATAGGTCATAAGTCATAAAGCTTTATTTATAGTAGGTACAAGAATAAATACAAACATATGCTCTGAAGAGCTTTTAAAACCGACATTTAAAACATGACACAAAATAACAATACACACATTGACATTATCATGCATGCAACACATACAAAGCATATCAAATAGCACATAAAAAGCATATCAAATAGCACATAAGAATAGCACACAAAAAAGCACAAGGAAACTTTAGAACTTGTAATTAAAATGCAGCATGTATAAATCATGTCAACCTAAAATGGGCTTTAAATAGCTCATGAAAATTGCAATATAGTTTTAAGCCATTTGAGTCCTTTTCTCAGGATTTGTAAGGCATAGCTCAATTATATTTAGTGTATTGATGTATCTTAGTGGGTACATGCCAGTCTGTCACTTGTCAATTTACCTTGACCTCATTTGCATGGTTCAATGACTTTGTAAATTTTGGGACATAGTTTTACATTCAAGTCGATTTCTGAGCCATTGTAATGCATAAAGACTTCATATATGTTGCATTGCTATATCTTCACGGGTACATGCCAGTCATGTAACCTTGACCTCAATTTCATTGTTCAGTGACTTTGTTAGTATTTAAGATTTATTTCCCTTTCCTACAGTTTAACAACTAGACTTTCCATTTAAGGTTTATTGTTACATCTTAGTGTGTGCATGCCAGTATGACACCTGTCAATTAACCTTGACCTTGATTTCATGGTTCATTGACTTTCTTAATCTTTTACATTTATGTATATTTTTCATTTAATTTCAAATTTGTACTTTCCATATTAGATTTATTGTTACTTGTAATTGATACACGCAAGTGTATCTTCTGTCAAATAGCCTTTATGGTAATTTCATGGTTCACTGACTTTGTTAAATTTTTATATTCATGTCCATTTCTAATTAATTGTCACATTTATACTTTCAATATTAGGTTTATTGTTACATTTGTGTTGATGCATGTCGACCTGACACTTTGTTTGTTACCTTGACCTCATTTTCGTGGTTCATTGACTTCGTTAATTTTTTACATTCATGTTCATTTCTCAACAACTGTTATATCTCCTTTTTATGCCCCCAGATCGAGGATCAGGGGCATATTGTTTTTGTCCTGTCTGTCTGTTTGTCCGAAACTTTAACCTTGGCTATAACTTTTGAACTATGTAAGGTAGACTTTTGATACTTGGCAAGAGTATAGGTCTAGTCAAGAGGAACATAAATATGCAAAAAAAATTAGGTCAAAGGTCAAAGGTCAAGGTCATAGGGGTCCAAAAGGGGTAAAATTGGGAATCTGGGGGCATATGTAGTGTTTCACAAACACATCTTGTTGACTTTTAATTCATTTCTTTGCATATCACCCAATACTTGAAAGGCAAATTCCTCCAGTATTCTGTAATTAGGTTTATTATGTTTAGGTGACAATGTTTATATTCAAGCGAGACGTGTCTGTGTCTACACTTGTATTTTTTTCTGTTTGTTAATTAAAGACACAAATTAATTAATTTCTTAAAATCATATCTTCAGTGTCATCAAAGGAAGGAGTAAAAAAGCAGAAAAGGAAACGGTACAGAATTTCAATTTCCTTAATGAATACTGGCAATTCGGTCTCTTTGTATAATCATATAATAAAACAATTAAAGACTTTGATATGGGTTGCTACATTGATAAATCAACCCTCTAAAAGCAATGTTGCCCTCCCTTTAAGCTCAATGAATATAGCCTTTTTCAGGTTGATAAATCCCAGTAGCAACCCATGTCAAAGTCAATATGATAATTGTACATCAGCTTCATTTGATTCACATTTGACATGTGGTTTTACACGGCATTTTCTGTGTTTATAAAGTTATTTTTGTTTGTGTTTTTTATTCTCTTGGTGTAATTTTCCTTTTCTTTTTTAACAGTTTTTCAAAGATGACATAAAATATTTATTATCCATGGAAAATTTATGGAAGAAAAGAAGACCACCAAATCCTTTAGAATACTCAGACCTACCAAAAGGTAAATACTTTTACAATATCCATAGATAGAAGACCATTAATTATATAATTCACACATTTTAAGCTTACCATGAAATGGGGGGGTCTTTTGTGATATCCCTTGCGTCAGCGTCCAGTTTGGAAGAATGGTTAAAGTCCATTCCTGCTTACTAACATGTCCCACATCAAGCATATTGGTATGTATGATGCATTTTGGCATGACAACTGCAATGCATTCTTCAGATGCTGTCTGTGACCTACATTTTATGCACGATGGAATTAGTTAGGTAGAATGTAGAATGGCTAAAGTCCATTCTCGCTTTCTAACATGTCCCACATCAACCATATTGATATGTATGATGCATTTTTAGATGACAGTAACAATGCATGCTTTGGATGCTGACTGTTTCCTATATTTTACTCATGAGTGACTTGGTTAGATAGAATGGTGAAAGTCCATTTTCGCTTACTGACATGTCCCACATCAACTATAATAGTATGTATGATGTATTTTGTGATGACAGAAACAGTGCAAGCTTTGGATGCTGACTGTGACCTACATTTAACGCATGAGCGACTTGGTTAGGTAGAATGGTTAAGTCCATTCCTGCTTACTGACATGTCCCACATCAACCATATTGGTATGTATGATTTATTTTGGAAACAGCTGCAGTAAATGCTTTGGATGCAGTGTTATAAAGAATAATTATACCGGTAGTCCATTACTGTTACTGACATGTTTAAGATGTGACAATGCTGTGCAAAGAGGTGAACTTAGCAGGCTGTGGCTGCTTTCTATGTTATACTTGGTGTTTTATGTTGTACATTATAAAAATGACATAACAACAATGACAACCTCACCACATTAAGCTGCAGGTTGTTTTTTTAGTTATTATCTATATACTATATGGTCATTGATCTGTCTGTCCGTTTTTCTCACTTGCAAACATGTATTGGTTGATTATTAACTTGAGCATTTCCATATTTGTTTTGCAGCATGTTGTCCAGTGAGAGCCTATTGTTTATTGATCCCTTTTATTATAGTCCATTGTATATGACCTTACCAGTCTATTAGTTCCTATTGTGTAACCAATTTAACAATTTGGGTAGTCTGTACCTTTTATTTTTTTGACCAACTGGTATTGCTATACTACAACATATATTGGAAAAAGATTTTGGAGGATTGCTTTTATTAGCTAATCAACACACTCAAGGTCCTTTTCTATTGTTCAACAATACTATTGTATATAATCATCGTTACATTTACATTTTTCCATGCAATATAATAAATATAGAACAAAGTTTTAATTGTGACTTTTTTCTTGTGACTTTGAGCCAATGAAGTTCAACTGTATCTTGATTAAATTTCTTCACGATATCTGCTTTTACTTTAAACACATTGGTATGGATTAGACAAAAATTGGTAAGACCGCTGTTTTAGCGCAGTGTAAATACTCAAGTAATCTATCCCAGTAGCAAGATATGTAACAATGTTATTGTTAAATTGTTCTATTATAACTTATGAGAAATTTGCATTTTCAGATCCTGGTTCAGGGAGTGGAATGAGGGATCAGAGAATTTGGTCAATACAGGAATGTTCTGATGTATTTTCTACTTGTTTATCATCACTGAGAGATCAGTTAAATCAACAGGGGGATGGTGGGATGCTGGTGTGGGATAAAGTAAGATTATTTAAGTTGTAAGACTCATACTTCATGTCGTAAGTGATAAGGTATGTCAGTTACCTGCCCAAGGTCGGTGGTTCTCTCTGGGTACTCCGGCTTCCTCCACCACTTAAACTGACCGTTATGAGATAGCTGAAATACTGCTGAAAGTGACGTTAAACCCCATATCAATCAATCAATCAATCATACTTCATGTGTTAAATTGCAGGACTAGATGTTATGTATTTATAAGCTGAACAATTACAAGCAAGCTACATACATATAGCACATGTTTAAATATTCTAAATTGACTAAAGTTTAAAATGGGTTCATTAATTAAAACTCTTTCAAGGCGTATGATGCCTCCAGGCATCACCTAGCAACGGCCGTATGATGCTTCAAGGCATCACCTGGTAACAACCGTATGATGCCTGAAAGCATCATGAAAAAGGAAAAGTAGGTGGTAGATTTCCAATCGTGATTTTACCGATGTAACGTAAAACAGAATGCAGGGAGTTTTCACAATTCGCAATCAGGTTTCAAGCTTTCTTTCTATGCATTAATTTCCTATCAAAACTCACTTTGCCAGTCCTAATTTGTAATGAACAAGTTACTTTCGTTTTGATTTCCGAAGCCGCCATTTTTACGCTCCGGTGAGACATGTGCAGCTAACGTGATTGCGATAAAATTTATATTTCCTCACTTACCGGTTGGATCTAATCATTTCTTAAAATTATTTTGGACATGATTATTTTATTTGACATTAAAACTTATGGAATAATAAAGAAACTTGTCATTATATGTCGTTTTGTTTGAGGTCTTCTCGTTGTTTCTGTTTACATTCGACTGACAATCGGAAATTCGCCGAAGTTGAAGGCTTTTCACGACAAATACATTTCCCACGACCTTTTAGGTCATCTGCCATATAAGGTAAAGTCTGTTTTTGCATAACTAATCAGAATTATGTGGGTTAAAAGGCGGTATCATAGTAAATTTCTAGTAAACTTGTAGTAATATCGTCTGGCAAATATCACGTCAATATGTCGGACTCCTCGGATGACGAATTTGAGGGTTTCTCACAAAATGAGATTGATGCTGCAGAACAAGGGTATCTTCAGAGGCTAGCACAAATAGGAATTGGTGAACTGGAAGAAAATCATGAAGAGGAAAATAATCTTCGTGATGAAAATGACCCCCCTGTTAATGAGACAGGTGACCATGCAGATGATGGTGATTATTGGCATGAGAATTTTTCATATCATGAAAGGGGTTTGCCTCATTTATTTCTCCCACGTGGGAACACAGGCCCTGTAACAATTTTAGGTCCAAATAAAGAGCCTGTTGACTTTTTTCATTGTTATTTACACCAGACATCCTCCAGTATGTAATACATGAGACAGACAGGTATGCCAAACAACAGATACGAGAGCACCCTGATGAAAATAAATCACCATGGAACACTCCAACTGTTGAAGAAATGAAATCATTTCTTGGGCTATGTTTCTTGATGGGCATCAATATTAAGCCAGATTTAAAGTCATACTGGACAACAGATATCACACTTGAAACTCCTTATTTTGGGAAACAATGAATAGGGACCGTTTTATGCAAATCATGAGGTACCTTCATTTCTCTAATTGTGCTAGTATTAGTGTTCAGGGGTACCATGTTTACATGGTAAATTTTTTCACTTCACCAATCTTGCATCAGAGTTGTTTCAAAATCACATTACTAGTGCCTGTGGTACTGTTAAATGTAACAGAAGAGGTCTCCCAAGAGACATCAAGAGTAAAACCCCAGATGGTATAAATGCTTGAGGGGACATGCAGTTCAGACAGAATGGTGAAGTTGCCGCAGTTGTTTGGAAAGGTAAAAAGATTGTCAGAGTAATATCTACCATTCATGATCATACAGTTGGTACAGTAAACAGAAATATAATGCAGGCAAATGGTCTATTTCAACAGGCAGAAATCCCTTGCCCAAAGATGGTTGTAGATTATCATAACTAAGTACATGGGAGGTGTGGACAAAGCAGACCAGTATATACAGTACTGAATTTTAATTTATGGCCGCTTATATGGCCCAAGATTGTTTAGTGCGTGGGGTTTTGTGGCTGGATTTAATTTAACATGTGCTTGCCAAAAATTTGTCACGTAACTTCAAAATAACATCCTAGCAAAACGACTTCAAATTTTGCATTAAAATTTCATGACAATTATCGTATTTATGTAATTTCAACCATAATTCAAACATTCGAGACAGAACATCACAGGGATGGTCAAATTTTACCTTTAAGTTAGATGAATTTTGCAAACATTGCAGGTTCGTTTTTGTTACAACAAATAGTAATCAATATTTTTTCATCATTGACGTTTTGTTCGTGTACTGACATTTATTTCATTAATTCAAATGTCTCTGAATGTTCAAAGCCACACTTTTATATCTAGTAATGTCAAATAATGTCTGCAAATTATCAAACATGTTAAGTGCAACAACCGATAACACCGTCACCATTTGCATTTGTTTGTTTACATATGAAAGAGATAACTCGAACTTTTCACGGAAGACAACTTAGCAATTTATGAAGTTGTTTATTTTTCGATTAATGACATTGACCCAACTACACAAAATTCACCTTTTAAATTCATACTCCAAGACAATCAAATAGAACAAAAACGTGTGATTTCCATTATTCAGATAATAATTTGATAACTTCTCACCAAGTTAAGGAATTATAAGGAATAAACACCATTTTAAATTAATTTATTAGAGTATTAACAGGACCAAGTCACTCTCAAACCTATCATAAAAATCCTTCAGACTTTTATTTGGTTGTGAGTGAATTGGTCCCATTTATACTCCCATAAAATCCTTTCAAACGTGTTTTATCCTATAATAACTATACAATGACAGATGTCCTAGAACACAACTCCTGTAACTGCATTGATATTTGAAAAGAATTTTATAATGTGTAATGTTCAGATGTGGATATTTTACTACAATTGTTTGTCAGAGTTTTTGGACTAAGAATATTTCAACATTATGATACTCCCGCTCCCCATCAGGGATAGTTATACCCTGCTCCCCATATATTGAAATTTTTTGTCAAGGAATTCTCAGCTTGTGTATGTAGTAATGAGCAATGAGCGAGGGGTATAATTGGACGCTATCCGGCGACAGTTCTTGTTTTTTTTTTTTGAAAACCAAATGACAGATTAGTCTTGATATCTAGGAATAATTGGCCCCATCACATAGTGGTGGACGTCCTATAGTAATCACTCGGTTCATCTATCTGTCCGTTCGTGTGTCCCTTCATCCATCCCTAACAAAATCCAGTCCAGGCTACAACTTTTTTAGATAGGCTTTTGATATTTTGCATGTAAATAGATCACTTCAAGACAATGTGTCATGATCCGTGATTGGTGACCTTTGAGTTTGAATTTTGCTTCCCAACAAAAACATGTGGAAGATGTGACTACAAATGTTGAATCAGGTTTACATGACTACATTGATGAAGCAACAGAGGATAGAGTATATTAAATTCTCTACATCTTATTATAATTTACACTTTACAACTTTGAGGTCAAAGGTGATATTTTACTCTTTGTCAAACTCAGATGCAAATTTTTCTCTAAAACAACTGATTTTCTGACAATCCCTTCAAGATTTTAATATATGAAATGATGAAAAATGTTACATTTTGTTTGATTTTTGACGTTTCTGTAATTAGATTTTATATTTTAGGATGATGAGGTTGCCATGGATTTTATAACAAGTACAGCAAACATTAGAGCTTTTATATTTGGTATATCCTTGAAATCCAGGTTTGATATAAAATGTAAGTAAAAGACAAATTTTATTTGAATCACATCCGGGCAGTAAGTACATACAGTTAGATTTGGTTATGATGACTGCGGCTGTAGATCATTGTGCAGATTCAAGTAATGCAATGTGAGGCAAGATATTTTTTGTGTCGCACTAACACAGACAGTTACCTTACAAATAACTAAGAATACTATAAGAATGGCAAACGGTGAAGAAGAAATTGAATGTAATGCAGTGATATCTTATTCTGAAAAGGTGGATCCAAAATCAGTTAATGTTACAAACTTTGTGCATGTTATAGAACGAGAAGTAAATGACTCTTTACAAAGTAAAAAAAGAGTGAGATGTGAGGAACTGTAACAGTGTATTTGTTGGCAAGAAAACATCACTAAATGAAAAAGTTATTAACTTTTTGTTTGATCTTTTCTCTTATGTTTATATCTTGCTTAAGTAATGGCTAAAATTGCATTTAATAACTTCCATACCCTAATAGGAAAAATGAAAGGATATGGAGTGAATGTACATGTGACAAAAACGCACACGATACATAGAGAACTCCAGTTTATCAAGGACAGGGCTTTTATTCCTGTCTACACCTAAGTATGCATATGCGTTAATACATATTTAATAGTTGTCATTTACAAATCTATTTTACAGCTATGGCTGGTAATATAATTCCTGCAATAGCTACAACGAACGCCATCATTGCTGCTCTCATTGTTATGGAAGGAATCAAAGTTCTCCATGGAGATATAGATAAATGTAAACAAGTATGTATATATAGAATCCACAACAGCATCGAGTGAGAAACGACATTTCTACACTAGAGATAGATAAATTTTCAAATTTTTAAACGCGAGGCTTGCCGAGCGTTTAAAATGTTTGAAAATTTAACTATCAAGAGTGTAGAAATGTCGTTTCTCACGAGATACGGTTGTGGATTTTATTTCTCCAATGATTTCAAGGAGATTTTGGACAAAAACATTACCCCCCATTTCTGATGATCCGAAATAAATGTGTTCTTTGGGATTGACGTCATCAGGCATGGTCGCCTTTTTTCATGACGTCACAATGGTAAAGTCACAAAACGGCAAACATATTTGACGTCATAATTGAATTTCATCCAATCATTTCCCGAGAACAACATTCTCTCTAGAGAGGAGAAACATATTTCTCCAACTGTTCAGAAAACGTGAAAACAGGGCAGAAATTAGAGAAATGGGATTTTGGCTAAGTTTAGGGGGTATATAGGAATCACCGTGTCTGTCTGTCCACAATAAACAATGAAAGGATATGGAGTAAATGCACATTAGTCAAAGTCTCTACAAATACATGATTAAACCAAACAATGGGACAACTCCATAAACACAACTCCTCTGAAACCACTTGATGGACTTTACAGAAAGGAATGACACTAAATGCAAATATCAATGAAGAATATAATTATTGTCTGACACAATGAAGGGGAGATAATTTCAATGATGACTTATGCAAGCCCATCTCCTCTTGAATCACTTCAAGGATTTTGATGAAACTTTACACAAAGGAAGAACACTATACGTAAATGTGCATGAAGAAATATAATTTTTGTCAGACACAAAGAAGGGGAGATAATTTGACTTACTTTTTATTGATTTCTTATTCAAAGATTACCTTGTCATCGAAATTCCTCTTAAACCACATCAAGTATTTTGATAAAAATTGACACAAAGTAAGGACACAATATTCAGATGTGCATCGAGATGTATGATTACTGTCCAACACATTGAAGGGGAAATAATTTAGCATTTCATTTAATTTTGATAAATTTTTGTCTCGCCCGCGACGAAAGTCGCGGAAAGGGAGACATAGGCGTGCAGTGTATTGACGGCGACGGCGGAGTAAACTCAAGTTTTTATATAGAAGCCTTTGATGTAGGAACTTTATATTTGGTCCATAGGTAGCTTACGGCGAACCCTATCTGTTGGACCCAAAATTATCTGACCTTGACCTATATTTCACGGTCCAGTGACCAGGTTAAGTTTTTTTACTTAAGTCCTTTTCTCAATAACTACAAGCTAGAAGTCAATGATATTTGGTATATAGCTTGGTCTTGGTTAGTACATATCAGTCTGCCATATGGCTTTTGTCCTTGACCTCAATTTGACGGTCCATTGACCAGGTTAAGTTTTTTTGCTCAAGTCTGTTTCTCAATAGCTACAAGCCATAGGTCAATGATATTTGGTATATAGCTTGGTCTTGGTTAGTACATGTCAGTCTGCCATATGGCATTTGACCTTGACCTCAATTTCATGGTCCAGTGACCAGGTTAAGTTTTTTTGCTTAAGTCTGTTTCTCAATAACTACAAGCCATAGGTCAATGATATTTGGTATATAGCTTGGTCTTGGTTNTCAATGACTCTGATCAGCACAAGCCGCATATTTTTTATTCAAATAGGCGATATATTCTCTTATCCGATATCCAATTAGGCGGAGAAATTAACACTATAAGTATGGGAAATGGTTTGGTGTTTTGAAATCATATTCGATTTGCCGATATATTCCTTTATCCGATATTCGATTTCATGGAGTCTACTGTATTTGGTATATAGCTTGGTTTTGGTTAGTACATGTCAGTCTGCCATATGGCTTTTGACCATGACCTCAATTTCATGGTCTAGTGAACAAGGTTGAGTGTTTCTGATTATAATAGTTTCTTAATTACTGTAAGTGGAATGGTAATAATATTTGGCTTGTAGGTTGCTCTTGAGTAGTACATTAACAATGAAGGGATATGACTGTTTTAGTGACTAGCAGGGACGGGCGAGACATCTATTAGGGTCCACTCTTGTCTGAAGGTTATTTTTTCGTTGCATCTAGTTAAAGACCTCTTCAAAACTTTGGAAATAATTTTTCTTTCTATTTATTTTTGGGAAATTTGCATGGGGTTATTCTTTTGTGGCTTGGCCACAGTCACATCAGGTTTTATACTTCTTCAAATATTTTATTAAGTTTCACTTTATTATGTCAGAAATCATAAAATGTGTACAGGTGCTATCAATACTTGACTGAATGCACCTCTGTTAGTGTGCAGCAGTCATATCAGGTTGATCTTTACAGTTCCTTTTATAAAACCATGTTTTTTTGCAAAAAATCATTTTCATCTCACCTGACCCAAAGGATTACCATCATTTGGTGTTTGTCATCTGTTAACACTTCCCATTTTCATTTTCTTCTTTGAAATCACTGAAGAAAATTCAATCTAACTTTACAGAAATTATGTATGGAAGGTCCTTACCAAAAATGCTCAATTTATTCCAATTGGACAAAATGGCTGCCATTGCAGAACTTAGTTTAACATAAGACTCTATTCGAAAAGTATCATTTTCATCGGCTCAAACTAAACTGTACAAGAATGATCTAGATTAGGACCTTTACAAAGTTTGCTCATTTAGTTTTGATTTGACAGAAGATATGGCCACCAGCAGAGAGCATAGTTAAACATTGGCCTTTAGGCAAAATTATATTTTGACTGCTCTCCTCTACAACCCCTAAATTCAGCCAAAGTTTACAGGAATGTTGTCTTCTATAACATTGGGTCATTATGTCCTGATCTATCAAAAAAAAAAACAAAAAAAAAACATGGCTGCCAAGGCAGAAAATATGTTTTACATTCAACCCTATCAGAAAAAAAAACATAATTTCCATCATCTTCTCTGAGAAAATTTGAAGCAGATTTAAATAAACTGTACTGGAGTGATGTAGGGTTGAACCTTTACAAGGATTGCTCATTTTTTTCAAACTAGACAAACACTCTGCACAGAACATGGTTTGACATTGGCCATATTTTGATCATCTCCGACACCCATCAAGTAAATTCAACCAAACTTATAGTAGGTCCTTTACAATAATTGCTTATTTTGTTTTGATCCATTAAAGATCTTGTTGCCAACACAGAAACAACTTTCTAAAAAAAAAACACAAAAACATGGCCACCAACTTGTAACAGTTTAACATTGGATGTATGATTTAATTTTAAACTTTACTTTTTACTTACAGGTTTACCTCAATAGACAACCTAATCCTCATAAGAAACTGTTAGTACCTTGTGCCTTAGATAAACCCAATCCCAAATGTTATGTATGTTCCTCAAAACCAGAGGTCACAGTTGTATTAAATACAGAAAAGATTACAGTCAAACATCTAGAAGACAGGGTATGTTATCAATAGTTTTGATTGTTTGTATTTTAGAAGTTTTGCCAAATTTGTGTACTTTATCACTAAATTGAGTTTACTCTTACCAGGAATTTGGCAGAGGATTAAGCATAGTCACCTGCATTCATTTTCTTTTTGTGATTTTGATATTTTGCCATTTTATAATTAAAAAATAAATAAAATTTGTTAAAACCATCAGGGGGATGAAATTGGATTAGAACTTAACAAGAATTGAAACCACCAGGAAGATGGCCTAGGGTATTCAATTTATAACCTGTGTTGTAATCATTGAGAAAGCCTAACTTGTATGAAGATAACCTTTGGTATTCTACTGCCATTGTTTCAATGAAGCAATGAGAAGATTTATCTAAATCACATTTAAACCATAGGAAAAGTGGTCTTAATTGCATTGAAAGTATAAGCAAAATGATGGAACTTCTATTTACGCCATTCCAAAAATAATCTGATTTGTACAATGAGATAAAATAATGTCGGCACATTTACAGAATAGAATAGAAAAAGTTTCATTGACCAGTTAGTGGAATCATAAATTGTAACCTCAACATACTTGTCTCTTTTATTGTTCAAATATGTTACAATGGCAGATTTGTTTTTGACATCTCACTTGAACTTTATTGCAGTTTGGCTATATTAGTGTGGGGTATATTGGAAAAAGGACTGTGTGTTATTGCACAAAAACGTTGAAATTTGGTATATGTAAACTGGACACATTTAACTTGCTTGACACTAAACTAATTTACATTGTCTATAAAACTGTGGGAAGCACATTGATATATTTTAAGTTGTATAAATTTGTAGAATAAATAAAAGAAAATGTGTCCATGGCACATGGATGCTTCCGCCAGATATTCTATTTAGCAAACAGGACAAATTACATGTCAAAGTTATCAGCAAAGAGGAGGTTTTCAAAAATGTTAAAGGTATTAATAAATCTTAATTATGAAGTAAGTGAAAAACAAACCGTCAGTTCAAAAAGGAATAAGCTAAAGACAATGACAACATCAGTATACAGTTATTTCATGCCCTTGAAGGAAACAGCAATAACTATTGTCCCAAGGTGATGGAAATGACTTGCAAACTGTTGCCTTAGGCCAAAGGCGGAAGGCAACAGTTCACAAGTCATTTCCATCATCGAGGGACAATAGTTTTTGCAGTGTTTCCTGAAACGGGACATGAAATAACTGTTTTATTAACTTATATAAACAATAATAAAACTTATATGTTAGCAAATAAAAAAAAATCTTGCCCATAAAAAAGGCACACGTGTAGACGTTGAATGACCTTGTACTGCGCAATTATTTTGCGCATGGAACAGGTTGGCCGGAAATCGGTAAACAGTTAACTGTTACACCCGACGTGAAAATTTTCACGAAAATAGTTAAAAATGCTGCATATGAATAAATGTAACAATAAGTTAATAAAAACAAATACATCACACGAGTATGACACAGAAAATTAAAATGGGGACACACCTACAAATTAAGAACACAGACCCAATTTAAATCCATGGGTGAGATGAGGTGCACTGGAAGAGTAAGCATCTCCTGTTTCTTATAACACATCTGCCATGGTGAACATGTCAAATCCAGTAATATGTCAAATAGAATTAAGTGACAGACAAAATTTATTATTAGAATTATGTTTTATAAAACATTGTAGGTATTGAAAGTAGGACTAGGTATGGTGGCACCTGATGTTGAAATTGATGATGGAAAAGGTAAGTTAATGAAAGCCATGTTAAAGTCTGTTCCACTTCCTTTAGATCATGGAAATCTTATGATTTCAGCTTTATTTTTACACTAATCTTTATCATATTTGGTATGTAAATCAGGAATGACCATACATAACTGAAAAATGTTGAATTCATCATTTACAGTATGCGCAAAAGTCTGCTGTCATGTTGCATTTTTCAAACAGGTGACAATTTATAAAAATAAGTGATGAATTGTCCTACTTTAAGGGCGACCAAGTAACTTGATGAAATAGATTATCCGAGTTGACCCACCTAATAAAAGCAAGGTGTACTCGTTTGGGTTAACAGTTGTAATCCCCAGACTTTTTGTTTGTAAACACTGAATAGAAATTAGCAGTACATTAACAATTTCTCTCAAATATTTCTTTTGTATTGGATGCATATTTCAATTACATGTTGGGGTATTTTGATTGTTAAATTATTTCATTTATGGGTATGTTTTTTCTTGAATTAAAAGAAGGGTTTGAGCACATGGTAAAAGACAAAGTGAGACTTGTTTATCATCTGACTTCAGTTCATACCTGCCAGTACCTACTTCAGAATGGTCCAGTCTTGTCGATAACTGTGCGCCGAAAATTTTTATTACTTTAAAAGCATTGAGCATTTTTAAAAAATATTTTTTCTTTCCACATGTGTTGGAAATCATCAGATTAAAAGTGGTTCTAGAAGTGTACAATATTTTTACACAACCATGCAAAATCTGGTGCTGAAATGTGAAATAATAAAATCAACAGAAGAGAATTTCCATTATCTAAAGAAAGTGGAACAGACTTTTGAACAAAATGTAATTGATATGTTATATGTATGCCTTATATTACATTGATAAGGATGCCTTGGTATTACCATAATGGTCTTTGATTGATGCCATAGTGTTATTGTTAGTTTGATTACCGTATATACTCGATTATAAGTCGGAAATTTGGGAGCTAAAATTCATTTCCAGAGAAGGGATCCGACTTATAAGAGTAACCAAGAACCAAGGAGGAAAGTCGAGAACGTAAAATGTCCGGTAGACACATTCAATGATGACCAAATACAGTTTGCCGGTATTCAACAATCATCTGGTTCTATTGACACATTATTTATTACTTTTAATAAAAGAAAAAAGCANTTTTTAGTTGTTTTCTTACTAAATTCACGATGTTTTCATTTCAGCATCATGGAGGTACTTTATGTGTATTTACGTTTCACTATTTGTGTACTAAGTTGATTTCACTAATTACCGAAAACCGACAATAACTAACACCTTTCTCCTAGGAATGTCATATCGTATCTTATGTGACATTTCCAATACTGTTTATTATTTTTTTAACTTTAATTCCATATAAAAGAAATAATTTATATTTTAATACTAACTTTAGACCGGCTGTAAAAATTTTTAATATTGGAAACACGTACTTTTGATCTCATTTCGTTTATCATATCTTTGGGTATTTGGTCGTACGATATAAGTAAACAAACTTCAGTTATTCCCCCTTAATACGATGTCTTGGCTAGAAACGTAAATAAGCTGCTTTTAGCACATGTAAAATGCTTCACACGCAGCATTTATCTCATGTAGAAGACATTCTTTTATTCCAATGTATGCCATTTAATAAATTATAGCGATTTCATGTTTTCAAGTTTTGGTACACAACTTGACAACGATCTCCGACCGACTTATAATCGTGATCAACACTAAATACAAAGTTTTTCTTCACGAAAAGACCTTCCGACTTATAATCGAACCGACTTATAATCGAAAATATACGGTACCTTGAGTGTTATTGTTAGTTTAATTACCTTTAGTGTTGTTTTAGTGTGATTACCTTGAGTGCTATTGTAAGTGTGATTACCTTGAGTGTTGTTAGTGTGATTACCTTAAGTGTTATGGTTAGTGTGATTACCTTGAGTGTTAAAGTTAGTGTGATCAACTCGATTATGTTTAATATACAGATCACAGATTTTGAAATTGGTACATTGTATTTAAGAAATCATGGTACACACTTGTAGTTTATCAGAAATCAGAATAAAGTTTCCAAATTATATGACTATATGGACTTTTACTTCATATGATGATGATTGTAAAGTCAAGTCATGATTCATGTTATTGTTACAATTTATTCTTTGAATGATAAAACACTATACATTTACTAATTACTGTATTCATGCAGACATTGTTTTGTATGAGCAACAAATTGATTTATCAGGAATAAATGCATTATTGGTTGATATATCACTTATATTCAAGGTTTAATTTCCATGACATTTTTACATATCATTTACTGAAATATTGATTCCAGGACTAAATTATATAACATTCAGTCAACTGATGCCCTGTTTTATCTTTATACAAATCTGTATAAAAATGAATTGCTTTTTTATAATTATATTATGCTGATATATCAGTCAAATGAAAAGATTCAAATCAGAAGTTTTCTCTGCACAAGATTGTAGACTGTTGATCCAAAAGGACTTGATTTAAAATAGAGATCTATGAAAGATTCAATCGAACTAAAATTGAATCTTCCAATTGTTCCCTGCAGTCACTGCATGGAAGTGACTGTAAAGAACAATTAGTAGATCTAATTTTAATTAAATTGTGAAAGATTACACTAGTATTCTAGATGAATAGCAGTTTACTAATTATACCTCCAAATTAAACACAGATTTCACTAGATAATATTACACCAAAGGCTGTTCCAGAAAAATGGACATGGGGTCTTTGAAGACACTTTCTATTAACGTCCACCTGATTACAACGCAACCACCCACAACAATTTATATAAAGTGCCTCCATGGTCCCAGACCAATTTTTCTGGAACAGCGAAGAATAGTTGTAGATTTAATAAGATTCATTTTATTTAACATTGTGATAATAATTCATGATAAAGGATGATGCCTGTTTCAGGTACAATATTGATATCCAGTGAAGAAGGGGAGACAGAAGGTAAGTTTGTGTAAACCTTCATTTCAAATTTTGTATTCATATTACTGAGTTACTGAAGTGTATTTGTTTAGTAACTTGGGTTGTATTACCTCAAATATATCAAAATGATCTTGCAGTGTCGTGTCTATTTTAGCATCTGTTTCCACGTTAGGTGTTTCCCTTACTATTCATGATGTAAGGTCATCAAACTTTGCATGCAGGTAAGAAAATTATGTCTTTTGGACCTATATTTTTCCGATTGATTTACTTAAACTAAAATTTACATCAGATGTATACCTAAGTCACTGTAAATTGCAGGATCATCTAACCTTGTGTATGCTTGCATCTCTGTGGTATATAAGCATTTTTAAAATAAATTCATCTTGACCTGCATCTGGGAAGTAGATCAGCATATGTAGGCATAACCAAGTTAATTTGACCTAGTTTTTGTGCTTGATTGACTTACATTCACATTTAAGTTTGAGTTCATATTTCATTTACTCTATACAGTAGGATTAATTTACTTTGTATTTGCATGTATCTATTCCTGCCAAAATTAGATTATTTGACTTACATTTTCACTTTGATTACCTTAAATTGAAATTTGGTCCAAGTTCATATCTCGATCACTTTTTATAGCAGAATCATTTATTGGATGGAAGGTCGTCATTCAATTAACATTAAGTCAAAATTACAATTTTGTTTGATTGACTAAAATTCAAAAAGCCGAGTATATCGCTCATGCATGCAGTTACTGTAATGGTCTGATCATTTTACCATGCATCTACATCTACTTTTGATTGACAGCAACATTATGCAACTATGAGTATGTACTTCAATAAATTCTGATTGTGGATTAATATTTGTTGTAATTTGATATTAACAACGAGAGTCTGGGTTTACTGTCATTGTAATTGATTGAAAAAATGAGAGTGGACATTAGAAGTTGTGGTTTGCTGTCAGGTATTAAATAAAAAAAATAATTTCATATCATTATCACCTAACCCATAAAAAATATTTACTTACATAAGGATGTCATGCCAAAAGATACTGCTAACAAAAAATTTTATTTACAGAAAATTCAGAAAAACATCTGAGTGAGTTTAACATTGCCAATGGAACCATATTAAAGTGTGATGACTTTCTACAGAATTACAGTCTCAATGTTATTATTGCACACAAGTAAGTCCCTTTACTTTCAAATTTTGTAATCTAAATATTGAAATTGTATATAAATATTTTGAATTAAGTGTGATTTTTAGCAGGTGATTATAGGAAACTTAAACTATATGATTAGGTTTAAAAAATGTATCATTAGATCAGCTAAAGAAAATAACAAAATAATAATTTCAATCTCGATTTTATTATAGAGAAAAGTTAGAAGAGGATCAGGAATTTCAAATTGTAGGAGATATATCTGAAGTCAAAGGGACAGCAGAAGCAGAAAATGGACTTAAAAATGGTGAACAGGAACAAAATAAGGAACAGGAGGAAGGTTTGTAGCAAATTTCTCTCTAGGTCACAGAAATCAAAATATCTTTACAGGTTCATGGCTCCAAAAGATATTTCATTCTGAGTACAGGAGACTAGGATGTGCACCTGAATACCCATGAATTTAGTCAGGTGATCTTTTCCTCTGAAACTACTGGACCAATCATATAAACCAAACTTTGCCTCCATTGTCCTTTGGTAGTTCCCTGTAAAAATGTGTTTTTCAGGTTGGCTATTGATCCAAAATGGTTGCCAGAGGGAAACATAGTTTAGCATTGTATTCTGTGGGAAAACACATTTAAATTAGAGATGGCAACTTCGTAGAAATACTGTAACCGGTTATTTGGAAAATCTTTCGACTGATTAACCGGTTAACTAATGTTTAAAGATAGGATGAAAAAAAATAAATTTTACATTTTCTTTTTACAAATGACAGACACTTTAGTAAATAAAATATAAAACATTTGATTTTACGATTTTTAGTTCGCCTCAAAGAAGTTGAGGGGGACTATTGGAGTACCCCCGGCGTTTGAGTATATATCTTGGTAACTATGCAGGGTAGGGTCATCAAACTTTGCATGCAGGTGCATCTTGGGCTATCTCACAGCCTCAAAGAAAATTAGGTCTCTCTGACCTATATTTTCCACTTGAGTGGCTNAAAATTGTATCCAATGAGTCCGAGGACCAAACAACATGGCTGCCGTTACTAAAAATAGCACATAGGGGTAAATTGCTGTTTTTGGCAAATAACTCGAAAACCGTTACAGATATAAAAAATCTGACAAGAGTAAAAGTGATCAGCATGGCAAGATCTACCGGCCCTACAATTTTGAAGAAAATCTGATTACCAGTTTTGGAGTTATTGCCCTTTTTCCGGAAATTTTTCAAAATTTTAATATTTTTTATTAAGAAATAAAAGACGAAAAATATGAAAATTTTGAAAATTCCGTGAAAAAAGGGCAATAACTCCTACAAGGGTTTTTGGATTTTCTCCAAAATTTAAAGTTGAGTAGATCTTGATATGCTGAACATTTTTGCAATTTAAAGTTGACCTCTATCTGCTATAGTTTCTTTGATTCAAAATGGCCGCCAAAAAAAGGCGGGAAAATTCAACATGGTTCAGTTTCAATAAGATTTGCTTTCCTAATATAAAGTAATGTTGCGACTTCAAATCCAGTGTTGAAAATTGTTTGTTGACCACCATTTTCAAAATGGCCGCCAAGAAAGGCGGGAAAAATCAACGTTGTCTGATTTCAATGAAATTTGGTTTCCAAATAGGTATTGATGTCACAACTTCAAAACCGATGTTAAAAATTGTTTGTTGACAGCCATTTTCAAAATGGCCGCCAAAAAAGGCGGAAAAATTCAACATTGTCCGATTTCAATGAAATTTGGTTTCCAAATAGATATTGAAGTTGCGACTTCAAAAACTAATGTTGAAAATTGTTGTTGAACGCCATTTTCAAAATGGCCGCCAAAAAAGGGAAAATTCAACATTGTCCAATTTCAATGAAATTTGGTTTCCAAATAGATATTGATGTTATGACTTTAAAACTTATGTTTAAATTGTCATTGCCCTCCATTTACAAAATGATATTTTGACTTCAAAACTGGTGTCGAAAGTGGTCCTTAGCAAGAATGTTTTTTTGTCAAAAAATATAGTAAAACATGATCAGACTTTTAAATACAGTTCAAGATATAAGTGGTGTTCCAGCTACCAAAGTTTGAGAGACTGAAGTTCAACTGTATAACTTACAATGTAAGCTTGTTGTTGTATTGTGCTTCATAGTTCTCTTCACAGTATAAGAAATATGTTTAAACTAGATTAAAAAGGGGAACCCTGCCAAAATTTTTTTGTGGAAAGGGGGACTTTGAATGTTTTGATTTCAGCAATATGCATTATCTGAATTATAAGGGGAACCCCTGCAAAAATTTTTTTTGAATGATGGTCTGAAATTGGTTGTAATGGATAATGGTGCTTTAAACTACCGTTGAAACTGCTGAATCTACTTGCCCAATTGGAACCATTGGTGACAACTGTCCATAGTCGGTACCTATCAAAGAATGTGTCTGGTAAGTCTGCATGTATTCCAAGATGGCTGCCAGCGGGAGACATAGTTTAACATTGGACCCCATAGGAAAAACACATTCAAAGACATTCTTCTCTGAAACTACTTGGTCAGTTTGAATCAAACTTGGTCACAATAGGCCTTTAATGGTCTTCTTAAAAAATTATGTCTGACAAGTCTGCACCTCATCCTAGATGGCGGCCAGCGAGGACCATTGTTTAACATTGGACCCTATGGGGAAAACACGTTCAAAGATTTTCTCCTTTGAAACTAATAGAAAATGAGACACTTTAACATTGGGTTACTTTGGACTGCAGTTTATGCCAGTCATGGATCAGGTGAGCTATACAGGCTCTTGAGAGCCTCTAGTTCTAGAATTGAGATCAAAGTTTCCCGGTTTTTAGCCATTTTTTCACCTAAATTTACATAGAATGCACGGGGAAAATGTGGAAAGGCAATTTTTTGCTTAATAGAAATGAACTTTTTATCCATGAGAATTTGATGTAATTTTGTGAAAAGATAGTTTATGATGTAATTTGTTGGTAACAATTAAAAAATGTATATGTCACCATGCTTTTAACAGAGATATTTTACGAAGTTTCCGGATTAAACATTGTTTACGGGAAAAGGGTAAAGTAAAGGAAATATGACGTTTCACATCTGTTTTTAGCTCACCTGACCCGAAGGGTCAGTGTGAGCTATTGCCATCACTTGGCGTCCGTCGTCCGTTAAACTTTTCACATATTCATCTTCTCCTCTGAAACTACTGAAGCAAATTCAACCAAACTTTACAGGAATGATGTATGGAAGGTCCTTTACAAAGATTGCTCATTTCGTTCCGATCCGATAAAAAACATGGCCGCCAGCGCGGAACTTAGTTTTAACATTGGACCCTATGGGAAAATTGACATTTTCTTCTTCTCCTCTGAAACCACTGAAGCAAATGCAACCAAACTTTACAGGAATGATGTACTAAAGGTTCTTAACAAAGATTGCTCATTTTGTTCCGATCCGATAAAAAACATGGCCGCCAGCGCGGAACATAGTTTAACATTGGCCCTATGGGAAATTCACATTTTCTTCTTCCCCTCTGAAACCACTGAAGCAAATTCAACCAAACTTTACAGGAA
>MJUU01061479.1:235511-257025 GCA_002080025.1 Modiolus philippinarum
TTGTAAAGTCAAGTCATGATTCATGTTATTGTTACAATTTATTCTTTGAATGATAAAACACTATACATTTACTAAATACTGTATTCATGCAGACATTGTTTTGTATGAGCAACAAATTGATTTATCAGGAATAAATGCATTATTGGTTGATATAACACTTATATTCAAGGTTTAATTTCCATGACATTTTTGCTTATCATTTACTGAAATATTGATTCCAGGACTAAATTATATAACATTCAGTCAACTGATGCCCTGTTTTATCTTTATACAAATCTGTATAAAAATGAATTGCTTTTTTATAATTATATTATGCTGATATATCAGTCAAATGAAAAGATTCAAATCAGAAGTTTTCTCTGCACAAGATTGTAGACTGTTGATCCAAAAGGACTTGATTTAAAATAGAGATCTATGAAAGATTCAATCTAATTAAAATTGAATCTTCCAATTGTTCCCTACAGTCACTGCATGGAAGTGACTGTAAAGAACAATTGGTAGATCTAATTAGATTGTGAAAGATTACACTAGTATTCTAGTTGAATAGCAGTTTACTCCTTATACCTCCGAAATAAACATTCAGATTTCACTAGATAATATTACACCAAAGGCTGTTCCAGAAAAATGGACATGGGGTCTTTGAAGACACTTTCTATTAACGCCCACCTGATTACAACGCAACCACCCACAACAATTTATATAAAGTGCCTCCATGGGCAGGGATGGGGTCAATTACAATGAAAAGTAATTAATTAAATTACAATTACTTTCCCAAAATGCTCAATTAAATTACAATTACAATTACAAGGATTTTTGAATGTAATTAATTAAATTACAATTACTTTGCAAATGTAATTAATTAAATTACAAATAATATTTGAAACCAACATTTTTTTAAATTTTTTTTTTCAAAAGTTATTCATCATTCTATCAAATGAAAAGGACTCTAAGAGCCATGGAAGAAAGTATTTCATACCTTTATTACAAAATTAATACTACCAAAAAGTTGACCAATGTGATTACTGATAAACTTTATCTACAATCATTGACTGGCAAGTTAACTCAGTACTATTTGGAGTTATTTTTGAATTCCCTCAATTTGCAGGCCGCCGTGCGCGGTCTCGGCTGAAGAATAGGCCCGCAGCATCCTCTGAGCTTGGAGTATGAGCCATCCTAACAGAGGACCCCGAGGGAACCCCGGGATATAGAAATAGGACCCAGTATCTCCGGCTTGCGGGGTGTGACCCCTCCTAAACGGAGGCTGACCCCGAGGGTCCCGGGATATAGAAATAGGACCCATTCCGTGGTTGTGCGGGATTAATAAATACACAACCCATCTTTCGGATGGGATGTAAACTCAGGTCCACGTGTTGGAAGAAATGCCACGCTTCCTGCACGTTAAAGAACCCTTGTAGCAAGCTCTTTTTGGGGTGGTCCGTAGGTGATCGGCTACAAGGCTAAATTCCCCGCCCTTGACGATTTCACCCTACTTTTCCAGTGGCAGTCAGAATTTCCCGTCCCATGGCCATTTCCATACCCCAAAGTGATTATTTATCAACAAACTTGTTCTCGTCTTGATATAGCTGAAATATTGCTGAGTAGACGTTAAACAATATTCAATCAATCAATCAATCAATTTGCAGGCAGCAGGCATGTATCCAACTTTTATGTATAACTATTACATGAATGTGCGATTAAAATTTTTATGAAAGCTCAGCAGACAGTTTAAACACATCAACAGAACATTCATTTAATTAGAAAGGTGTCATCCTGATTTGTCCACTTTTAATTATAGTAAAAAAAACATAGTGGACTTTGTTGTTTTAACCATTAAAGTTTGTTTCTAACTTGTTTTTAATATTTACCTGTATATCAAAATGACATGTTAACACAAGTAAAATAAATTGGAATTTAAAATAATTTTCATGTCAAAGATTTTTGTTTATTTAGTGTATCATAACATTTCAACAAAATAATACTGTTTCATGGGTACAATGATGACAGATAATAAAAAGTTTATATAAAATAATGTTAAAATTGATTACAATTTTAGACTTTGTACATGTATTTAAAAGGTTGATTATAATGCCTAAAGGCACTAATCATGTCAATTAGACACTAATCAAGTCTTGTTAATCACTGATGAAAAGTAAATATGACAATCAACTGATTAGAAGCCATATTGCTATAGGCATTTATAATAAAATTCAATAAACATATTTTTAACTGTTTATACAACAATAATTTTAAATTTAATTTATATTTCAAACCTTAATTTGATATCAAGAGTTTCTCTATCAAACAGAAATGCGTCAGAGGAAACAGTAATTTGCACAATGTCCACATTTGAAAACAAGAGAGAAAGTATTCATGTATATTGAAAATACTAAGTCGTAGACTCATAATAATATATTGTGTAAAGAAATTATCTAATCTTTCTTGAATAGGAGGTAGCCATCTTCCATTCAAATGAATATGTAATTGAATGTAATTGGAAAAGTAATTGAAATTACAACCCTTTTTTGGCAAGTAATTAATTAAATTACAATTACATGTAATTCAAATTTTTGTCAATTACACGTTACTTCCAATTACATCAAAATTTGTAATTAATTACAACTAAGTACAATTACACATTACAATTACCCCATCCCTGTCCATGGGGTCCCAGACCAATTTTTCTGGAACAGCCTTAAGAATAGTTGTAGATTCAATAAGATTCATTTAACATTGTGATAATAATTCATGATAAAGGATGATGCCTGTTTCAGGTACAATACTGATATCCAGTGAAGAAGGGGAGACGGAAGGTAAGTTCACGTAAACCTTCATTTCAAATTTTGTATTCATATTACTGAGTTACTGTATTTGTTTCGTAACATTGATTGTATTACCTCTAACATATCAAAATGATCTTGCAGTGTCATGTCTATTTTAGCATCTGCTTCCACGTTAGGTGTTTCCCTTACTATTCATGATGTAAGTTCATCAAACTTTGCATGCAGGTAAGAAAATTCTGTCTTTTGGACCTATATTTTTCCGATTGATTTACTTAAACTCAAATTTACATCAGATTTATATCTAAGTCACTGTCAATTGCAGGATCATCTAACCTTGTGTATGCTTGCATCTCTGTGGTATATCAGCATTTCTAAAATAATTCATCTTGACCTGCATCTGGGAAGTAGATCAGCATACATGTATGTAGGCATAACCAAGTTTATTGACCTAGTTTTTGTGCTTGATTGACTTACATTCACATTTGAGTTCATATCTCATTTACTCTATACAGTAGGATCAATTTACTTTGCATTTTAATGTATCTATTTTTATAGGCCAGCATCCTGCCAAAATTAGGTTAATTTGACTTACATTTTCACTTTTGATTACCTTAAATTGAAATTTTGTCCAAGTTCATATCTCGATCACTTTTGATAGCAGAATCATTTATTGGATGGAAGGTTGTCATTCAATTAACATTAAGTCAAAATTACATTTTTGTTTGATTGACTAAAATTCAAATAGCCGAGTATATTGCTCATGCATGCAGTCACTGTAATGGTCTGATCATTTACCATGCATCTACATCTACTTTTGATTGACAGCAACATTATGCAACTATGAGTATGTACTTCAATAAACTCTGATTGTGGATTAATATTTGTTGTAATTTGATATTAATAACAAGAGTTTGGGTTTACTTTCATTGTAATTGAATGTTAAAATGAGAGTGGACATTAGAAGTTGTGGTTTGCTGTCGGGTATTAAATAATTAAATATTCGTGCTAGGTATACCCCCACTCGTATTGTTTTAAACATTAAAAAGAGAAAAAATGGCCAAGTCCTGCCAAACAGTAAGCTGATATAAAGTGACCAAAATGGCAGACGACACATTCCCCCTATATATAAAGTCAAATACCAAATTTGAAATAAATCAGCCTGGCAGTAGCTGAGAAAAGTGCAACAAAAATTTTCACTATGTTCAATAAAGGGAAAAATAGCCAAGTCCCGCCAAACAGGAAGTTGATATCATAAGGCCACCAAAATGGCAGACGATGCATTCCCCTAAATATAAAGTCAAATACCAAATTTGAAATAAATCGGCCCAGCAGTAGCTGAGAAAAATGCAATAAACTTCGGACGGATGGAAGGAAGGACGGACAAGGGTATTCCAATATACAACCCACTCCTGAGTGGGGGTAAATTATTTACTTACATAAGGATGTCATGCCAAAAGATATACTGCTAACAAAAGATTTTATTTACAGAAAATGCAGAAAAACATCTGAGTGAGTTTAACATTGCCAATGGAACCATATTAAAGTGTGATGACTTTCTACAGAATTACAGTCTCAATGTTATTATTGCACACAAGTAAGTCCCTTTACTTTCAAATTTTGTAATCTAAATATTGAAATTGTATATAAATATTTTGAATTAAGTGTGATTTTTAGCAGGTGATTATAGGAAACTTTAACTATATGATTAGGTTTAAAAAATGTATCATTAGATCAGCTAAAGAAAATAACAAAATGAGAATTTCAATCTCGATTTTATTATAGAGAAAAGTTAGAAGAGGATCAGGAATTTCAAATTGTAGGAGATATATCTGAAGTCAAAGGGACAGCAGAAGCAGAAAATGGACTTAAAAATGGTGAACAGGAACAAAATAAGGAACAGGAGGAAGGTTTGTAGCAAATTTCTCTCTTGGTCACAGAAATCAAAATATCTTTACAGGTTCATGGCTCCAAAGGATATTTCATTCTGAGTACAGGAGACTAGGATGTGCAACTGAATACCCATGAATTTAGCGAGGTGATCTTTTGCCATCACTTTGCGTCTGTCCATCAGAGGTAGAGATTTCATTCAAAGATCTTTTCCTCTGAAACTACTGGACCAATCATATAAACCAACTTTGCCTCCATTGACCTTTGGTAGTTCCCTGTAAAAATGTGTTTTTCAGGTTGGCTATTGATCCAAAATAGTAGAGCGGCAAATTGAGCAAAAGTCGCTTATTTAGAAAGTTTAAATGACCCAAATACCCTGTTCGATTTCTCAGTCGTTTTGGATAGCTTGATTATTATATTTTTGAAATATGTCTGTCGTAAAAATGAAATGTGGTAGAAACACTGTGATAATTGCAATTGAATGACAGGACCCTAAACGTAATGTCGACACCCCAACTAATCTTTTGGCTTTGTTACCTAATAAACGAAAACTTATCTACAAATCGCATTATTACATGAAAAAGAGATAATTGCTGAAACATTTTTCACGCTATAGGTTATTCTTCGAATTTGCGTTCTATTTTAATAGAAGATTAGAAAATACCCATAAAATCAACCCAAAAATCAGTGTTTTTCTCGAATTTAACACAAAATAAACAATTACAATATGCAGTTATTGTCTTAAGTCAAACTGTACACCCTATTTAACAAGTTCGATGGTAATTTTGTGTATAAGCACTAACCAATTATGTTTTAAATGCATTTAACTCGTTTAAAATTAGAATATGCAATCCATAAATATTTCGTACTTAGTCCGTCAATCAGTATATTATTGGATTAGTGTCTATCCAAAGGATAGAATACTATCCTATGTTACGACCCAGGTGACCAACCTCACGCAATCAAACATTAGTGATCATACCCATGCTAAAAGAATCCTTTTCAGGAAACCTCGTACACATCTTTCTGATCTGTCATAAAAAACTCTTGACACTCTTTAGTCTATTTTCATTGAACATTAATTTGATTGCCCGAACTTTTCAACATTAAATGGTGCCCGAATTCGTTAATCACAGAATGAATTTCCCATTCATAAAATTTTGTGTGTAGACGTAGGAATACAGAAGACCGAGGCCTTTTTTTTACATTTGTATGAATGTCGTAAACGTACTTCCCAGGAACCGTCAATGAAACGATGTGGATGTGTTGAAATAAATCATAAAAGAACAACGCATTGGAAATAAAAAATCAAATTCATTAGCCGTCGAGAACAACAGTCCATTATTTACAATCTACGGAAGACGTAATGTTTGTTTACATTTCTCGTTATCAATGAATAGAAAAGTACGGCTGTTCCACGTTGGCTATTCCATTATACTTGTTGCGATTGTCATTTTGCAGTGTCTTCTCCGAGGTTCGCGTTCGGTATACATGACTGTAATGGCCGACAAAAACAAAATACATTGGTAAATACAAAGTATTACCTGGAAACAGTTGTCAAGGTACATATTCCGAAACAGACGATATTTTGCAACGATTGGGTATTGAATTGACTAAATTCGAAATAGGATCAGGCAGGGATTGCCGTTCGTCCAACAATGTTCAGTCCGGGGTGTTGCGTGTTAATTGCCGTTAATCAGAGTTTGGTCAAACAAAACTTGAGATAATGTCATTTGAGTATTTACAATGCATAACAGTCATTTTTCAATTGCATGAGAATGTATATCATAGCACGAATTGAGATGCATTGTTGCACAAAGAACTTGGCACAGAGTCTTCGTGTGTTTCTTGGACGAATTATTATCTCCATAAAGAGCAGGGTATTGCTTTGCTGCTCAGGTCTTGTCAGCTTTTGCGTCTTGTCAGCATTCACAAACCTTTCATTCAGGTCTCTTCTTTAGAATTAAATTTCAGACTGTACTTGATCAAGATGGTGCTGTCATTGTTTAGTCTATGTTGAGTGTTTAGTCTATGTTGAGTGTACGAGTGTCATTGTTTAGTCTATGTTGAGTGTACGAAACAAAGCGAAAACTCCAGAGGCCTTGCAGGACATTCGGTCAGGCAAATAAGGAAAAGCTGCCAGACCGAAGATAAATTTACAGGACCTACAGTTTCGTCGCATATAGGAAATGTCAAATTTTTGCTTGACATTCTGTCCTGCAGGCTGATAATTTTTGCCAGACCCACTCAAGTTTTGCCTGATTTGTCCTTAGGTCAGGCAGTTTTCGATACGTCTGGTGTACAGCAGGGAACTCATAATATGTAATAGGTTTCTGGTATAAAATCAAAATTCTTTGAATATTTGTCTCTAATGGTTTGATTGCCATTGATTGGCTGGTGTGATCAAATGAAGATGGCCACCAGTAAATACTTGCTGACTGTCAGAAAGGCATGTTCTTGATGAGCAAAACATGGTTTTTGTACCTTTCTTGGTTTTGATATCATCATTATAATTAGACCCATAGTAAAAAATGAGTAATTATGCATGACATAGACAGGCAATTATTCATATCATACATGGACAGTGTACATAAAATACCTGATCAATAGATTAGATACTGATCATTGTCATCATAGACACTAATCCACCAGTCCCTTTGGGACTTTGATTAAATTAAACGATCAAATTCATTCAGCTGATTTAAGATTTCTTAGTTTCTAAACATACCCCTTCTTAGTTTTGCTGCTTTATGTTTAAAAATATTGATATACAATGTATTCAAGGCAAATCGTGCTTGTTTTTGGGGATATATTTTCAATTTAATGTGAGGGTGTGTTTGATTTGTATTGAGAAAGGTGTGTGTGATTAATATTGCCAGTAGTTCGTAAAACTGAAAAGCTCCCACGGTCTAAATAAGTATATATTAAGCGCAGTCTAACAGACACTTGTGTATAAGGAAGTCAAAGTTGTTTTCACATTGGACGTTGTCAAATATGTTTATTTTATTTTATGATGTTTTCCGTTTTTCTCCTACTTGTTTTTTTCAGTTCTGTTCTTTTTCTTGTTTTTTGGGGGATGATATTGCTTTCTTTTTTTTCGTTTTGTTTTGTTTGGTTGTATTTGTTTGGGTTTTTTCTTTTGTTTGTTTATTTGTTTTGTTTGTTTTTTATCCTTTTTTATGTTTCTTGAAAATTCTTGATTTTTTTTGACAATCTTATGCATGACTTATGTTGATGCTGAAAGGTCTCAGTAGAAAACTAATAAGTTCTTATACGAGACAATATTAAAGATCAGGGATAACTGTCATGAGTAAGAAATTCCTTCTTTTTACAAGTAAAACGTGTGAAAAATGCATAGAACTTCTCACACTAGGGGAAGACATCCCAATTCTTCTGTAAAATACAATTGTCTTTCATGGAAAAGTTCATTCACGGAAGAATACAGCGACTTCGTTAAGCAGTTAGTAATATGAACAACATGTTATTTGAAATAAAATGTACATAAAAAAATTAATATAATTAATTTAATAATACGTATGTTGTTGTATTTCTGTATTCAATATTTGCAATGTTTTAAAAGACGGCCTCCATGAAAATTAGACAAGTTCAAAGTGAGTCATGCACTCTCTAAATAAAACATTTTTTTTACTTAGTTCCTTGCTAAGCAAAATATTGTGTGAGTGCAATCACCATCTGTGTATGAACATAGCGAGTATCAGTCGATTTTTGTTGCAAATCAACCAGTCAATCCTTTTGTAGCTTTTGAAAAGGGGGGGGGGTCTGCATTCACTATTTTTAAATAAGAATTAAAATAAAGATTAAGTAATTGAGTTAGTTGCAACAAATAAATAAAACAGAGTCGTGTTTGGATTTTTAAAATTTAAATCCGACTTGCAACATGCCAGGTTACGTGCTATACGTGCTACATATGTAACACAGGTTGATTTGTGAAATGTAGCGCTTACTAAATATTGTTTTCGATTTTTTGGATCAAATTTTACTCATTTTTAAGAATATCTCGACCAGGGAAAGAAAATCTTGAAGTGTTTTAAGCTTAAAACAGCTATTTATTATAACATCAAACAAACGTCAATTTGTGTTATAAGTGACATCACAAATCATGACAACATGTTTATTTACATTCAAATTTGCTAAGTAATAAAATAAATTTCTATTGTATTAATTTTTATACGACCGCAAAATATTTGTGGTCGTATAATGGTATGGGGCTGTCGTTGTCGTCTGTAGACACTTTTGGTTTTGGTTAATAACTTAAGTTTAAGTTGATCAATCCTTATGAAATTTTGAAACAGTGTTCCTTGGCACAAAAGGAAGGCTGGGTGTAGTTTTTGCTATTTTGGCCCCTCCTGTTTTTAAAAAAGGGGTCAAAAAGGGCAAAATTGGTTTTTTTTCACATATTTGGCTGTAGAATATTTATTATTTATCAGATTTTGATGGGTTTTCTTTCAGTGTGTTCCTGAGGAAATTCCCTATTTGTATTATGTCAACGGATTTGAAGTGGCACCTACCGTTCATGAGATAAATGGGGCCCAAAAGGGGTGAATTTCAAAAAATTATTTTTTTTAATTTTTAGTCCCGATTTTGATGCAGTTTCTTGCAATGGATTCTAATTGAAAAATTGATATAGTGCTGCACCATCATATTTTTGATAACTTGTTACCTTTCCGAGCTATGAGGGGCCAAATGGGGCCAAAATTGCAAATATGCAGATTACCTAAAATTTTTATTTTTCATCCGATTTCGATGGGATTTTTTTCTTTGGGTTCCTCTTGTTGTAAGTTTTCAGAGGTATGTCAACAGATTTGACGTAGCTCTTGCTGTTTCCAAGCTATTAGGGTTCGAAGGGGCCGAAATTGGAATTATTGAAAATATGTATAGTCGTTATTTTTAATCGGATTTCAATGGGGATTTTTTTCTTTAGATTCATCTTGATATATGCTGTGAGTAGTATGTCAACAATTTTGCTTCAATCTCACAGTTTCCGAGCTTTCAGGGATCAAGAGGGCTAATTTTAATGTTCTTTAGTTTATGTCCAGCTAATTACTGTGTCAAGCTCCTTATTGTGTCCATCTAGTTACTTTGTCAAACTCTTAACTGTGTCCTTATTCACTTTAAATTACACTTATTCAAATTTCACTGGTCGACATGTTGCGGTCGTATCATGCTGCGCTTGGCGTAGCCCTTTATTGTGCCTTGAAATGCTGAAAATCATAATATTATAATTTTTTTCATTTTTTACTGATTGACCTTTGACCCCTAATTTATCCCCCTTTCTACCACATTTGAATTTTACGACAAACATTTTTGAAATGTACACGACCTAAGCTTTCCAAAAAGTTATAGATATCGAATAGGGTATGTGGGTCATTTAAATTTTAAAATTTCTGTTCTCTGCCGCTCTACTAAAATGGTCGCCAGCGGGAAACATAGTTTAGCATTGTACTCTGTGGGAAAACACATTTAAATTAGGGATGGCAACTTCGTAGAAATACTGTAACCGCTTATTTGGAAAATCTTTCGACTGATTAACCGGTTAACTGATGTTTAAAGATAGGATGAAAAAAAATAAATTTTACATTTTCTTTTTACAAATGACAGACACTTTAGTAAATAAAATATTAAACATTTGATTTTACGATTTTTAGTTTGCCTCAACGAAGTTGAGGGGGACTATTGGAGTACCCCTGGCGTCCTTGTCCGTGTCCGCATCCGCATTTGAGTATATATCTTGGTAGCTATGCAGGGTAGGGTCATCAAACTTTGCATGCAGGTGCATCTTGGGCTATCTCACAGCCTCAAAAAAAATTAGGCCTCTCTGACCTATATTTTCCACTTGAGTGGCTTTCATTTAAATTTACATCCAAGTTCATATCTCAGTAACTATACATAGTATGATCATCTAACTGTGCATGTGCATGCATCTCTGATGTAGGTCAGCATCAAGGCAAAATAAGGTCACTTTGACCTACATTTTCCGCTTGAGTGACTTACATTGAGTTTATGTCCGAGTTTAGATCTCCATCACTGTACATTGTATAATCATTTAACCTTGCACATGCATGCATCTCTGATGGTAGGTCAGCATCCTGGCAAAATTAGGTCACTTTGACCTACATTTTTCCCTTGACTGACTTACATTCAAGTTTAGGGACGAGTTCAGATCTCGGTCACTGTACATGGTAGGATCATCTAACCTTGCACATGCATGCATCTCTGATGGTAGGTCAGCATCCAAGCAAAATTAGGTCTGCTTGAGTGACTTACATTCAAGTTTATGTCCGAGTTCAGATCTCGGTCACTGTACATGGTACAATCATCTAACCTTGCCCATGCATGCATGCATGATGGCAGGTCAGCATCCAGGCAAAATTAGGTCACTTTTACCTACATTTTCTGCTTGACTGACTTATAACTAAAGTAATTACTAATGAATGAATCGCTATGTATACAAGTTGTAAATTATTTTATCTTTGATTTGTATCCAATCACCAAAAACATAAAACAATTTCCGATTGCAGTAATAAAAGCAAACAACTGAAATAATTTTTGACGGCGAGTACTCCAATACCGAATTTGATAACCGTTACTGCCTATATGACCAATTAATCAGGTAACTGGTTACTTGTTTTAAATCCCTAATTTAAATATTTTCTTCTCTGAAACTGCACAGCCTATTGGAACCAAACTTGGCAACAAAAGTCTTTAGCTGGTACCTTGCAAAAAAGTGTTTTTCAGTCAGGTTCATATTTTTTCCAAGACGGCCCCTAGCATAGAACATAATTTAACACTGGACATTTTCAGAGATTTTCTATTCCGAAACTATGCCACCAACTGGATCCAAAATTGGCCACAATAGTATTTTGGTGATCCCCTGCAAAAGGGTATTTTTGGTATGAACCTTATATAGATCCAAGATGGGTGCCAGTTTGGAACTTTGATTAACCAAGACCCCAATGGGAAAAGACATTCAAAGATCTTTTCCTTTTAAACTGCTAGATCAATTCGAACCATACTTTCATTAGTCTTAAGGCGATCCCCTATAGAAATGTGTTTTTCAGGTTCTTGCTTTATCCAAGATGGGTGCGTGCAAGGATAATATTGGTGGTCCTCTGCAAAAAGGGTGTTTTCCAGGTTCATAATTAATCCAAGATGGCTGCCAGTTGGCTGCTCATAGTTAAGCATTTTACCTAAGAGAATACAGTGGAACTCCTGAATACCGGCCCCTCTAAAAACCAGATTCCTCTATAAACCGAACGATATGTTTCGGTCCGGAATTTTATCTTTATAAATAAGTTAAAATTTCCTCAGTCACTCTGAATTCCGAATACCGTCCATATAGATCGGTCCCAAACGTATATTTTCTTCTAAAATTCAACTCTGAAAACCGGACAACTTTTTCCATGGACAATGAAATCAACCAAGTTTATTGAATTTGTCACATATCTCTTGCCATCTTTATTGATAAATAACTGTATTTGAACAGATTACCGACAATATTGATTGAAATTTACAATAACGCAGAGAAATATACTGAAATAGTTAAGTCACAGCCTAAACTGACCAGGCGGGGAAGTAGTTCACAAAAATTATCTCCCCTGTAAATTTGTTTACCTGCCATCTCCTCAAATAAACAAGATGTGTGATGACACAGCCACGGTAAAAAAAAATCAAATTCCTTAGATTTGTGGTATTTTTTTACATTTCACATACTAAGTGTCTTATGCTGCAACAATCGCTCTAAGGAACAGATATATGAGAAATATACATTGTTGTTGATTAATTCATAAAACATTGTTTTAAAACCAACTGTCTCTGATGGTCAAAACTGTAAGATAATAAAGAAAAAAAATCTAGCCACCCTCAAAGGACATGGGCGGAAACAAGATTTAGGAGTATTATCAAATATATAATTATGCACTGTATAAACCATATGAAATTGATTTCTGCATATGGCCTTTTTCAGGATCCACTTTTTTCAAGTTTTTAAGTAGGGAGAAAATGGACTTTTCATTATATTTTTAGCTCTCGAGTGATTTGTACTTACTGTGAAATAAATATATGGGGCAATTAAAGGGGTATGCATTACTTAAGTATTTTGACTTCATTAAGTTTCAAGATTTTCGGACACGTATTAATTAGTTTTTGAGGTGTAATATAAGGGTGGTTACTAGTTGGTATTCTTTTAGGGAGATTTGTTGACAGTTTCCTATTTATACAAAGTTGATTCCTGAAAGAAACCTCAGAGATAATGCATAGGAGATAAAAATTGATCGTATTTAAACTTTAATTCTGGAGAAACGGTACAAAGGGCGGACATAAAAATTTGCATATGGATTAACAGGGACATTGGCAATCCTCATACAAATTTTGGTCAAAATCTAAACATGGCCTTTTTGGGGATCCACTTTGAAAGACAGACACCAACTTGATCTTTTGTACGGATTTGTGCATCGTATATGTATCTATACGTTCACCTGTGGAAATCTACGTTGTTTTCATATAAATTCAAAATAAAGGAATGAAAATTATTAGTATTTTTTTCATTGGAAATAACTTTTATAATTGTGCATCTATGGTAAACAACCCAACTAGTAACATTTCTACCTCATTTAAACGAGAGCTCAATTTCTATTGTTCTATTTCAACCACTTCCTCGCCTGTGACCTTCAAGATCATATATAACACGTCCGGTATTAGAGTTTGGATTGAGAAGACCGGATTTCGGAACCTCAGAAAACTGGAACCACTTAAAACCGGCTGATTTCTTTGGTCCCGACGGAGGCCGGTATTCGGAGGTTCCACTGTACTTTCAAAGATTCCTCCTCTGAAACTACTTTGCCAATTGGAATTATATATGGCTGCAGTAGTTTTTAGGAGGTCCCCCGCAAAAAAGTATTTTTCAAGTTCACATCTCATCTAGAATGGCTGCTAGTAGGGTACAACGACTACCAATTGACCCTGTTGAACACTTTCAAAGATCTCCCCTTAAACTGCTGGGCAAATTGGAACCATAGTTACTTTAACATAGACTGTCTATGTTAGTCAAGGTCCAGGTGAAAATACAGTCATTGAGAGCCTCTTGTTATTTGTATTTATTGAATGATTCAGTAAACGATGTTTATTAACGTACCTAACATTACCATATTTCTGAACAATTAGATGAAACAAAATTCACAATGAGTGTGGGATTAAGGTGCAGAAGAAATCATTCATCTGCTTATTGTTGAAAGAAATGGAGACAGAAAAAGGGAAATTTCAAAAAAGCAAAACAGAAAAACAAAAACAAAAACCAACACTGCAATCCAGATTTGATACAAATATGGACAACACGATAAAGACAAAACAAATTAACAATAAAGGGCTACGCAGAGCACAGCATGATACGACAGCAGCATGTCGACCACTGAAATTGAACAAGTGTAATTTAAAGCAAATGGACCCAGTAAAAAGAATGACACAGTAATTAGATGGACAAAAAAAAGCTTGATAGTAATTACCTGGACACTAAATTAGCTGCACACAAAATAGTGAAAATAAAGCTAACAATGAGAATAATAAAAAAAAATCCCATCAAAATCTGATTAAAAATAAAGATCAAAATCTGATTAAAAATAAAGATTTCACATATTTCTTTTAATTGCAATTTTTGCCCCTTTGACCCCTTATAGCTCAGAAACTGTAAGAGCTATGCTAAATCAATTTAATATTACTTAAAGCTTACAATGAGAGGAATGCAAGGAAGAAAATCCCATCAAAATCTAATGGAAAATAAAGATTTCACATATTTCTAATAATTGCAATTTTTGCCCCTTTGACCCCTTATAGCCCGGAAACGGTAAGAGCTACATCAAATCTGTTGACATAGTACTGAAAGCTTGCATCGAGAGGTATCCAAAGAAAAAAATCCAATCAAAATCTGATCTGAAATAAAGATTTCACATATTTATCGAAATTGCAATTCTGGCCCCTTTGACACCTTATAGCTCAAAAACTGAAAGAGTTACGCCAAATCTGTTGACATACATCTGAAAGCCTACAATGAGAGGAATCTAAAGAAAAAAATCCCATTGAAATCAGATGAAAAATAAAAATTTTAGGTAAACTGCAAATTTGCAATTTTGGCCCCGTTAGGCTCCTCAAGTCTTCGAAAGGAAACAACTTATCAAAAATCTGGTGGTGCAGCTCTATGTTATTTTTTCAAAAGGAATCCATTGCAAAAAATTACATCAAAATCTGACTAAAAATAAAAACATAGGTAATCAACGATTACAAAGTTCGCCTCGTTATGGCACATTGTCAGAGATGCATCCATATGCAAGTTTACATAATCCTAACATGTACAGTGACTGAGATCTGAACTCGTCAGTAAATTTGGATGTTAGTCAATCAAGCAGAAAATATAGGTCAAAGTGACCTAATTTTGCCTGGATGCTGACCTACCATCAGAGATGCATGCATATGCAAGGTTACATGATCCTAACATGTACAGTGACTGAGATCTGAACTCTGACATAAACTTGAATGTAAGTTATTCAAGTAGAAAATATAGGTCAAAGTGACCTAATTTTGCCTGGGTACTGACCTACCATCAAAGATGCATGCATATGCAAGGTTACATGATCCTACCATGTACATGTATAGGTGACTAAGATCTGAACTCAGACGTATACCTGAATGTTAGTCATTCAAGCAGAAAATATAGGTCAAAGTGACCTAATTTTGACAGGATGCTGACCTACCATCAAAGATGCATGCATATGCAAGGTTACATAATCCTAACATGTATAGTGACCAAGATCTGAACTTGGACGTAAACTTGAATGTAAGTCGTTCAAGCGGAAAATATAGGTCAAAGTGACCTAATTTTGCCTGGATGCTGACCTACTATCAGAGATGCATGCATATGCAATGTTACATGACCCTTGTGCATAGTTACTGAGATCTGAACTCAGACGTAAACTTGAATGTACCGGTAAGTCATTAAAGCGGGAAATATAGGTTAAAGTGACCTAGTTTTGCCTGGATGCTGACCTACCATCAGAGATGCATGCAAAGCAAGGTTGCATGATCCTACCATGTATAGTGACCAAGATCTGAACTCAGACGTAAATTTGAATATAAGTCGTTCAAGTAAAAATCTAGGTCAAAGAGACCTTATTTTCATGAAGGCTGTGAGATAGCCCAAGATGTATCTGTATACAAAGTTTGATGATCCTACCCTTCATAGTTACCAAGATATATACCTAAATGTGGACGCGGACGTAGACACGGACCCCAAGGGTACTCCAATAGTCCTCCTCAACTTTGTTGAGGCGAACTAAAAATTGAAATTTTTCAAATTCTCCCCTTTTGGGCCCCATGTACTCATTAACGGTACATGCATCGTGAAATCCATTGGCATAATACAGATTGGAAATTTTCTAAGAAGTTTACTGAAAGAAACCCCATCAAAATCTTAAAAATATAAAGATTCTACAGTCAAATATGTGAAAACACCCAATTTGACCCCTTTTGGGCCCTTCTTCTGAAACGGGCGGGGCAAGGAACATAAAATTATTACCCATACTTGAAAATGATCCGTTCACTGGAACCAAAGTTATGCTGTCCACAGTCACGAAAATACCCAATTTTACCCCTTTTTCTGAAGTGGGGGCCACAAAGCCGAAATTAAAACCCGGGATAAACCTTATGCCTAGAAACCTCATACTGAAATTTGAAGATGATCTGTCCACTAGAAACAAAGTTATGCTGGCCACAGACGCCGAAGACTACGCCATACCATAATATGGCCGCAAAATTTTTGTGGTCATATAAAATGAATTCCAGTATTACAACCACCTATACAAATTCCATACACAAATATACAAGATCTGCAAACTAAGCATAACTGTATCTTGTTCAATATAACACACTATCAGGTAACTTTGAACAAGTGTCTAATATTTGCTTTATAGATATTTGGTGCTCAAGTGTAAAAATTTAATTTTGCTACATACAATTGATTCAATACATGTCTTTTCCCTACAAAATGTTATGGGTGCAAAATTTTATATCCTTGCAAAAGAAAACTCTTATGGCAGATTTCCTGTCTCAATAACGTATTATATTTGCAATTCTTCAATGAACATACCAATATTCCTCAAGTAACACCTATAACAACTCCTTCAAAACTCCTATCTTTTCGTTGTAAATCAACCAATCAAGATTCTATAGAATTCTTTTGTATACCAATTTGTCATTACTTAAGAATTGAATGCATTATTTTGAAGTTTCATTGGGATATGAAAGGGTTGACCGAAGCTCATTTTTAATGAAGTGCACTAGCGCTTCATGTTGAAAATGTGCGCCCGGTCAACCCTTTCATAGTCCCTATGAAACTTCAAAATAATGCATTCAATCCTTATAATTACATTTTAAACCCGAAATATAAAAAACAACTTAATTTACTGGGAAGTACATCATGTACATTGGGATTCTATTTTTACAAATTCATCCGCCATGTGAACACGTGGTCAAATGTGTTTCATGGGAATTTCAACTTCACATTGATATGCCACGTGATCGATGTTCACCTATCAAACTGACAGAATTCAAATGAATATTCATGAAATGTAATTAGTGGAGTATCAAGGTAAACCCCTTCAGGCAGTACAAATTGGTATACAATAGAATTTCTATAGAATCTTGATTAGTTGATTGGCAAATAAAAGACAGGAGTTTAGAAGGACTTTTTATATGTGTTACTTTAGGAATATTGGTATGTTCATTGAAGAATTGCAAATATAATACGTTAAAGAGCCAGGAAACCTGCCATAACACAAACAATCAAGACATGTAAAAAGATTTATAAATAAATGAAACATTGTCATTTCAAGTTACAAGTTAAAATATACATGTATGAGATACTCTAATCTGTGATTTGGTTGCAAAGTATGAAGGACTACATTAAAGGCTATGGAATATTATTATAGTGGATGCTAAAGTGCGATGGTTGCTTTGAAGTGTGATGGTCTTCCGCTTCCATGTGATACTGTTTTTGTGGCTAGCAAATCTATAAATCATGCCTCATGTAACTTTATGTAGAATGTAGAAATGTATTTTTTTTATCTATAGGAATTTTTCAAAAAATATTTTACTTTATTTCTTTGTGTTTAAAGTATAACGGTTTGCAAAGTCATTTAAATACAGTTAAACCTGTCTATAAAGGTCACCCAGGGGATTCAGGACTTATGACCACTATAAGCAGGTGACCTTTATATAAAGAAGCCAAATTTCAAATTTTTTGTTTATTTTTTAAATTGAATTGTCCACTTTACTCGTACACATAATTTATATGTCCAAAAGAAACCTGATTATGTTGTTTACACATCGAATAGCTGATTACGAAAAAATCATAAAAATTTCTCACTCAGAATACTTCTGATTTACCTAACGTAACTGGCTTCCAGATGAATATTATACTTCCAATGTAAACAGAATGCAATAAATGACCGTTATAGGTAAGAATTTTGACTATACCGACTAAATCTTAACTGACCACTGACCGCGTTGAAGAGGTGACTGTTATATAGACTACATTTATATCTGTAGGGAAACAAAAAATGTGACCGCTATGAAAAGGTTAACGCTATACAAACGTGACTGTAAGACCAGGTTTTACTGTATAGTAAACTCGCAAGAACAGCATTAAAGTTTTGGACTCCTGACTTTAGGCAATTGTTCAAAAACAAGTAACTTCAAAATTTTTTCTGATATTTCTATGTCTATGTGATTCAGAAATATTTATCCAAGTCTTCACCTAAACTTGACCATCAAACTTCAGAGAACCCAACATCATGCTTTAGCGGACCATCAATATTTAAGTATTGGCATCCTTGTGAGTTCATATGACATATACTCAAAAACATGGTAAATATTTAAGTAGTAAAGAACAAGAATCTATCCTTTCAAGCCAGTGATTATTATATATTTCTGCTATCAAAAAGGTTAATGAATGAGAGTTCGAGTTTAAAGGAAACATTATCAAATGTATTTGAAACTAGAAAACTTAGGGACTCCCATTATTTCTTAGTATTAATTACCTAAAGCAAGAAAATAGAAAATCATTGATAAATTCTTAATTCTTTAATTTCAGAAGACGATCTAATGGTTGTTGAAGAATGCAGTGCAGAAGTACCTGAAAAGCGTAAGAGGAAAGCAGATGATGCTGAAATTGATGAGATTAAAACTAAACGTATGAAATTGTCCAGTATTCCAGAAGAAACAGAGGATGACGATGTTGTAGTATTATGATCATGTGACACATTATAGTATTATGATCATGTGACACATTGTTGTATTATGATTCATGTGACACATACAATTATATCTCCAGTTGATGCAATAAAACTACCATGTCTACACTTCAAGTGGTGCTGTCAGTCATTACTTCAGATATTGACTATATGTCAACAAATTTTTGTACAATGGTGACATTAAATGTTGTTATTGTTAATGCTTTGGGAATTTTATTATTATTTTAAGTAATAAGAATCTCCCTATTTGTGTTTCTTTTTTTTTAAGCCATCTTGGAGACTTAACATGTTTTTAACATCCATCCTGGTTTATTAATTGTCTCCGTCAACTTAATACATCCTTCTATTTATGGAGTTCAAATATATGGATTTGATCTGCACTGAAGAGACACAAGTTGTAGAAATGACCATCTTCAGAATCAAATTTAACAGTATTTAGCTATTTATCCACATTATAAAAACTGAATTTTCCCCTCAACATAAAACATGGAGTTTATGCATTTGTGGTTAAAAAGTCTTAAACCTGAATTTTGTAAGAATTCTTTAAAAAATAACTGTTCTTCCAAGTTTTTTTTCTGATATAAGTAGGCTTGAACCAGCTAATAATGCGTAACAACCCCAATGAAAACATTTTTTTGTTAACGATGGTTATTGATTATCCATTTTATTGGAGAATAAAGGGCTATGCCGAGCGCAGCATGATATGACCGCAGCATGCTGACCTCTGAAATTTGAACAAGTTTAATTTCAAGTGAATGTGGACACAGTTAAGAGCTTTACAGCGTAACTAGATAGACACAATAAGGAACTTGACACAGTAATTAGCTAGAGACAAACTAGGGAACATAAAAATTAGCCCCTTTGATCCCTGGAAGCTCTAAAAACTGTAAGAGTAATGCTAAATCTGTTCACATATTGCTGAAAACTTACAAGATGAATCCAGAGAAAAATCCAATCAAAATCTGATTAAAAATAACAATTTTACATATTTTCAAAAATTGCAATTTCTGCCCCTTTGACCTCTAATAAGAGATAAAACCACATCTATTGCCATACTACTGACAGCTTATAAGAAGAGGAATCTAAAGGGGAAAAAACTCCATCGAAATCTTAATTAAAAATAAAATTGTTACATATTTTGAAAAATTGCATTTTCGGTCCCTATGACTCCCTTACAACTCAAAAATGTTAAGAAATACACAAAATCTGTTTGAAATTTTTTTAAGAGGAATCCAAAGAGAAAAATCCCATTGAAAATGGATGAGAAATCAAGATTTTACATATTTCTGATATTTGAAATTTGGCCCCTTTGACCCCTTATCAAAAATCTAATATTTTAGTGCTATATTCATTTTTCATAAGGAATCCATAGAAAAAAAAACGGATAAGAAAATGAAAATAATTTTTTTTATCTTATTATTATCTCATGAACAGTATATGTGGCATGAAATCCGTTGACATACTACTGATTGCAAATTTCCTCAGGGATACACTGAAAAAAAAGCAATCAAAATCTTAATGTTAAAAATTCTACAGCTAAATATGTGAAAACGCCCAATTTTACCCTTTATGGCCCCTTTTTAAAAACAGGAGGGACCACAAAATCAAAAACTTATCCCAGCCTTCATTTTGTGCCAAGAAACATTGTGTTAAAACTTCATAAACAAACAAATAAAGGGATATTGAGCAATTATTCAATTTTCCTTCATTTAGACGCCTTTTGATGTCCCCCTTTTCAGAGCTATAGGAGGGTTTTTTTAAGGCTCCAGGATAAAGGTATGACTTATTAAACAGAATATCACTTGGGCAAAAAAATGAGTGTTTTCACGAGCGGCTTGGAACTAAGAAGATATCTCAGGGGGTCCCAGAGGGGGATGTGCCCTCCTCTGTCCTGAGGGTTCGAAGGGAGCACAAGCCCCCTAGCCACTATGCAAGTTATGGGGACCATACATCGGATGTATGCCAACGGATTTCATGTCACATGTACCTTTTATGAGATAAATGGGTCCCAAAAGGGGGGAAATCTCAAAATTCTGTTTTATTCATTTTTTTGTCCGATTTTGATGCAGTTTTTTTCATTAGATTCCTTATGAAATTTAATATAGTGCTCAACTATTATATTTTTGTCCCCCGCCACAAGGTGGAACGAGGATATAGAAATGCCGGGCATTCCTGCTTCCGTCCATGACACTTTCTTGTAAGCGTTCTCATGCCTATAAATTTTGACAGATTTTTATGAAATTTATACCAAATGTTTATATATATAATACCTTGGTCAAGTTCGAAAATCAGCCTCGGTTGATACGTTTTGACGGAGTTATAGGACTTGACCACAATTTCTGTTTAACAAAAAAATTGACCTTGTAAGCGCTCTCATGGCTACAGATTTTGACAAATTTTCATGAAATTTATACCAAATGTTTATACTACTAATACCTTGGTCAAGTTCGAAAATCAGCTTCCGTTGATACTTTTTGGCGGAGTTATTGGATTTTGACTAAAAATAACAACACCGTTTTAGCCAAAAAATTA
>MJUU01061480.1:0-12201 GCA_002080025.1 Modiolus philippinarum
CCAGCATACTATATCATGTACCTGTGAATTAAAAAAGGTTATTATACAGTAGTCGTAGCTTTACGATGTAATTGTTATATAGTGATTCTAGCTATATCAAGTTTTTTTTATCATTGAAATCGTTTCTTGAAGTGTCTGATTCAAACGAAAGTGGCAAATAACAAAATACCGAAGTTACTTTTTAATTTAGTTTCTGCGTATACGCATTTCGACAACTTAGGTATCTTCAGTGCAGATCAAATAAAATCATAGGAAATTCCATATACCTAAATATATATGAATTCTTCCGTAAATGGTGGTTTACAGTGGGCGATGACCCATGTGAGATCGATGCACGCGACGTCATCTCACATCGGTAAATGACCAACCAGACGTGTTGATTTTTGTGATTCAACAATCGTAACCATGACTCAACGTCATAAAGCACCTGACGTCATAATGTTAGGAACACTCAAATGGCGACAACTTTGTACACACGGCAAAAGTTTCTAGACATTTCTGTCCGTATTTTACGGAAGAAATAGGATCTTGTATTCGGTCAAAATGAAAGATCGGGATATCTTTCACTCGTGTAAGAAATTCTACGTCTTTTCCTCTCGTTCCGCTACGCTCCACTCGAGAAAAGACGAAATTTCTTACACTTGTGAAAGATAGCCCGATCTTTAATCTGACCTTATGCAAGATCCTATTAATCTGATATAGAACAAATTACCAATAGAATCTAAATAAGAAAGACAAAATCAGTTAGGAACAGAGCTATGCAAGAGAGAGATACTCCTTTGATTTAAAGAAAACTTTCCTAAATTTAGATACTTTCCTGCATCAATGATTTTCATAATTCGAATGCAAGCATAACAAGATAGAAAAGACAATTTTTTATTATATCAAATTTTAGAACAAACCTCTGTCAGTATTATGAAGTATATAAAGCAAAATAAATTGTAAGTTGTATATAGACCAATATTTCTAAAATTATAATATGACTTCAACTATTTTTATCTCTATTACAAAAACTCGGAATGCTGAAAAGAACCCCATTTTGTTCAGGTTTGGTTCTATAAAATCCGTGGTTATCCTGGGTGAAATTTGAAATAAGCATATACTTAAACTTTCATATATTTTCCTTTAGAACCTTTAGATCAGATTCGGATGTGTAATTGTAAATATATTCCAATCTCTTGGATCTTTTTTCAGATGAATAAAAATAACTCAATATAGACCCATAGAGATTACCAACTTGTCTCTGTCGTTCTTGTGTGATTATTTATGTTTCTTTGTGTTTCCGATCTTGTCATTGTCTTTGGATTAACCGTTTTTGGATCAACAATTCAGTTCTAACTTACTTTGTTAATCTTTGAAAAATACAAAACAATGAGTTTCAAAATAACTAAATACCGAAGTTACTGTGAATTTGGTTTCTGGATATGCACATTTCGACAACTTATGTCTCTTCAGTGCAGATTAAAATCTAAACGTTTGGAAGACCATCAACTCTAAGATGTTGAAAAACTGATAGAGAACAAATCACCAATATGATCTAAAGGTAAAGCAAAAATCAGCTAAGGACAGAGCATTGCATGAAGGAGATACTCCTTAGTTTTCAACAAAATTTACAAAAAAATTAGGTATTGTAATGTGCCAAATATAATCGGCTTTCGGTTCAGCACCGAAGTACTGGCTACTGGGCTGGTGAATACCCTCGGGGACTACCAGTCCACCAGCAGTGGCATCGACCAAGTGGTAACAAATAACTAAATACCGAAGTTAGTGTGAATTTGGTTTCTGCATACGCACATTTCAACAACTTATGTTCGGTTCAGCACCGAAGTATTGACAACCGAAGTGCTGGTGAATACCTTTGGGAACTAATATTCCACCAGCAGTGCCATCGACCCAGTGGTAGCAAATAACTAAATACTGAAGTTACTGTGAATTTTGTTTCTACATATGCGCATTTCGACAACTTATGTCTCTTCAGTGCAAATATAATCTAAACGTTTGGAAGAACATAGACTCAAAGATGTTTAAAAACACCAATATGATCTAAATGTAAAGCCAAAATCAGCTAAGGACAGAGCTTTGCACGAGGGAGATACTCCTTAGTTTTCAACAACATTTTCAAAAATTTAGATATTGTAAGGTTCAAAATATAATCGGCTTTCGGTTCAGCACCGAAGTACTGAGTACTGGGCTGGTGAATACCCTCGGGGACTACCAGTCCACCAGCAGTGGCATCGACCAAGTGGTAACAAATATCTAAATACCGAGATACTGTGAATTTGGTTTCTGTATATACGCATTTCGACAACTTATGTCACTTCAGTGCAGATAAAATCTTAACGTTTGGAAGACCATAAACTTAAAGATGTTTAAAAATTGATAGAGAACAAATCACTTATATGATCTAAATGTAAAGCCAAAATCTGCTAAGGACAGAACTTTGCATGAGGGAGATACTCCTTAGTTTTCAACAAAATTTACAAAAATTTAGATATTGACTACTGGGCTGGTGAATACCCTCAGGGACTAACAGTCCACCAGCAGTGGCATCGACAAAGTGGTAACAAATAACTAAATACCGAAGTTACTGTAAATTTGGTTTCTGCATACGCACATTTCGACAACTTATGTTGTATGATAATATAAATAATATAGAGAGAGGTAAAGCAATATCGGGAAAAAAACACAATTATTCTGTTGAATATGTTACTTACAACTGAGAAAACTCTTCCTGCGGCATAATTAACATATTGCACTTCTGACTGAGTGAATTTGTTGATAATTGTGGCAGTCTTTTTTACATTTTCAGATTTCAAAACCATCCCAACATCGTTCAATTCTACCAGAATTTCTTGCATTTGTTGCATGGAGTTCTGAAATTGAATTTAATAAAAGAGGTTTAACTTTTACACGTAAATATATAGATTATTTACTATATGTCTCAAAATCTCCAACATTACTAGAAGAATTTTGTGCATATATAAGATATAATAAGAATCTCTTATTTGAGACTGGTATAGTCTGCTAGGTGCTTTGTGATACCGCTTTTTTTACATTCACCAATCTGAATTATCCGTGTATTAATAGAAAAGAATAAGGTTGACATCAACTGCTAAATGTTATACATGTTTTTAGCAACCAACTTCTTAAGATTATTTTTCGAAGTTCCTTTTTCGACAGTGAAGTAATAATACGGTTGTCACCTTGTCAAATAATTTTTGTAAAAATACCTTTATTGTCTTTTTGTCACCTTGTTTAGCTGACCCGATCAAAATTGACAGATTATTATTGTTTGACGGGCTTCTTGTGACTGTTAACACACTGTGCTGTTCAAATGTAGGGGTCATTAAACAATATACTACATACATGGTGACTTCAAGAATAAGAAGAACAATAAAAGAGTTGTTCCATTTGCTTAATCTTAACATGTATTTATAGGGATTTTGTGCCATGTACATTTACTCCATATCACTTTATTTGTTCATCAAAACATAATTGAGAAAATTGTACAACGACTAAACCGCGACAGTTTTAATTCCTGTTATTAAATCAACCCGTCATGTTTTAATTATTGCATGTACCAAGAAAATTCGAATCGATTCCTAATTTTGTTTAATGTACAATTTGCCTTTTTGTCCCACTGAAGTATAACAACATGAATTTTTTAACGGAGGGATTGCTGAGAAGATGATATCGGGTCAAAATGTTTCAATTATACCTTTCCTTCATCAGCTGTTCTACCAAAAAGTGTAAGTATCATTGAAATCACGTGTTTTTCTTCGTGTGTTAAACCACGCATGTCTGGCACTTCTCCTGGGCTAGAACCGTACACGGATGTTAAGTAACTGTTATAGTCTCGCAGATATTTGTACAGCTCATGAAGGTATCTCTCATATTCTCTTTGACGTATGATGTTGAACATCAGCAACGTTTCATGTGGATGTATTTCACTGAATGCATGCTTCTTCTTTTCTGTTCAAAAGATAAAAAAACATATGAGTGAAAAAATGATTTTTTAAATGGTTGACACGTAAACAATAAAATCAAAATTATGTATATACGTCATGAAATAAACACCAAAATACATTGATTACAGCCTCAAGACTGTTTCATAGTGCCCACATCTCGTGATTTTTCTTGCAATTGAACTTCACTGGATTGGTACCCTTTATTTTTTTTATATATCTAATTTATATTATCTTCTTTAAGTCTTTTTCAGGCAATGGATTACATCGATTGTAAGAACATTTTGGCAGTAAATTTTATGTTCGTTGAAGATCTCGTATCCATATGGTAAATAAAACATGGATGTAGCGTTGTTCGTCATCTAATAGTGACTTCCGCTCCAACCGGTGCTAAGGGTCGTCTTAAACTTGCTATCGCAAAGCTCAGTGTCTAAGGCCTCATGGTGACTTCAAGATGGAGAAAAACAACAAAAGCTTTGTTCCATTGCTTGGGTTGATCATGTATTTGTAGAGAATTGTCTCTCTTCATTTTTGTGAATTTCACCCCTTTGTTCCTTCGGTATTCTACTGCCGTTGTTTCATTTAATTAATATCTTTTCCTTGTTTATTTGATATTTGATTTTCCAAATGTTTTATCTGCATAGAGATACATAAGTTTTCGAAATTGTCCTACTGAGTCGATGCCTCTGTAAGTTCTATAGAAGATATTACCAACCCAGGAGTCCAGTTCTTCTTCGCTGGTCGGAAATCCCACAGTTAAACGGCTTACAATATCTTAAGTTAAGAATTTGAAATAACACATGAGCTTCTCCAAAGTACAAAGCTTCTGCCCTGAGCTTATTTCGGCGATTCTTTTAAGCCCTTTAGATTGTACGCGCTTTTCGGTATTTTGTAATTTTATCCTATGTTAAAATGTATACACATTTCTTTGGTAACATGTAAATTTTTACAATATAAATTATAAAAATCAAGTTCCTCCAATATAATATGTCGTAAGACATTTTGTAGAATACGTCCTCTGGCATGTTCAGTCAAATGTATGTCATGTTTTAAAACAATGAATAGTACGTAATACAATGGTGAATATCCCCATTCTCCTTAAATTTTTAAGTAAAAACAATGAGTAGTATTTAAAAGAACTACAAAAAATAATACTGATTTTCAGAATGTAATACGGTAATAGGGATAACAGGAAACTACATGTCTGAAAATTACAGTTACATGCTATAATCTTCAAGGACACTACACAGCAAAAACACAAAAAAGACAAAAGGCAAAAAAATAACAACGATAGGAACTCGGGACAGCCGGACTTAGTACCGGCACTAGTAAAAGCCAGCGGTAGGGTTATACCGGTTTATGGATACTCGAATCTCAATTTTATATGTCCCGTTTTCCTATAGTATAATAAACATACGAATTAACCCAATACAGGTAGACTACTAACTCCGTGACCATAAACTTTGAAAGAGAGAAAAAGACGATGATGGGTCAAGGGGTGTCAGAAACACTTTACATGTTATAAATTATCTAATATTGTTTTTCCAGGTAACGATAATAACATAATCATAAAGTCAATAGATCTGAAGCAAAGAGGTTAAAATGGATATTTCAATATCATTTCTTCTCTAAATACAGTCATACCTGCTATAAAGGTCACCTCGTTTTAGAAAAAAAACCTGTCTTATCAGGTCAGTTTTATCCCGTTGTAGTTATAGCTTTCATTTTGAACCTCAATTAAAAGGTCAACTCTCTTATAAGGTCAGGTTTTGATCCCAAGAGTGAACTTAAAAACAGGTCTGACTGTAGTACAAAATTGTTAAGCAAACTAATATAAAAAATTTCCATTTACTTTGATTGGTTTTCTTCAAGTTGGCTATTCTTCCCCGTGCTTTTTGGATTTCAGGATCGTTTCCATCAATTCGTTTAGTAATACACTCCTGAATGCTTTTCATTATCTGGTGACCATCTGGCATTTCCATTGCATTGTGAAGCTCTTTTCTGACCATTCTTTGGGAGCATCTCTGCATATGTAAAACAAACCAAGTGCGTATAGTGTTATATAAATTTAAGCATAAAATTGTTAACAAAGCTTACGAAATGATATATTCATCTTTATTACGTTTTCTCTATATTCGAAAGGAGATGCATGCTTTGTCATTCGACAGTTTATATGTAAATATCCTTTTATGTGTTATATGTGCCTTAAATTTGATAATAAAAATATGTATATGAAAAATAATAAGGTGTTGTTGCCTGATACTTTTAAATCCTTCAAGTTAGTCTATTATTAGGGCGTTTAAATATTTTGATTGTTGTCGAACCCAATTAAAAAGAGGACACCAGGCAAGTAGCATTGCCATAAGCTGGTTACATTGTTCGCATTTTCATATTTATTTCAACTGTTGTGATATGTTTTTATTTTGGTAGATCAATCACTCAAATTTCAACTATTGTTTACCTCTAAAACGACTACTTTGACTGATTTATAGATGAGAACATAATAGCATGCAGTGCACCATGTCGATCCATCCCTTGAGGTTTTGATTCCCAACAGGTAATATCCAGGACTCTCCGGACTCTTTACGGTAATCACAACACCTTGTCCTTCCCCTTTCTTTGTTAGTGTGCACTCTGTCAGTCCATATAACTGCTTGCATACATCTTGTTCCATGTCTGTCACAAATGGCATGATGTCTGCTTTAACCATGAATTTGGCAGCCATTTTATAACCAACAGTACTCCTAAGTTTTGTGGTTTTACCGATATCCAATTGCATCATTCCATTAGTTGGAAAAGTATGTATTAGTCCTGCAATAGTTGTCGCCGGTCCTGGACCAATAGATATTATTCCGGGATTAATAGGAAGCCAAATAGGTTCCGAATAACACTGGCTACAATTTATCTCAAATTCACATATAGCAAGTAAGGCTTTTATTGATTGCCCACCGTAGAAGACGATCTTGTATTGTCCTTCAACTGGTAGTAAAATGTTGCAAACAAATGAGGACTTGTTGCGAATCATCATTACTAGTCTCTGTAAATAGTCATGATCCAGAAAGTGTGCACCGTTGTCACTTGTAGGGTCTGCTTTTACAAGATTGAAGTCATACCAGACTACAAGGTTATTTGGAGACTCATTGGTTCCGTCTATTGTTATAGTGATTTTGCCAGAATCAGAAGTAAGTGCCTGTTGTCTTTTGTTTGTTAAGCGTAAACCCAAATCCCACCATGGATGGTACAACAGTTCCTGTTTCCAAAAGTGTTCTTCTGTAATTGGTTCAAAAATCAGCTGCCATGTTGGATCATCTGGATAATATTCGTAAATAAACCATTCTGGCTTTGGAAATATGTAGTGATCCAAAAAGGAATCTTTTAGCATATTGACATCATCATCTGTAATTTCATCACCATTTACTCTCATGACTTTTGAGGTTAGTTTTCCAGACAATGCAAGGCAAATTCGATAGGGGTGAACAATCTTCCATTTGTTGTTGATATGGACTGTAACCCATTCTGATTTTGTAGTGTCATCACAGTCACCAGTTCTGCTGATACCTTTTATTCTTGTGCATTGTATTTCAGCAGCCCTAAAGAGTAATAAGATAACATTTAGAACACAAAACAAACCAAATCCGTTGTGACATTTAACCCCGGAAGATAACACGGCATTAGCACATGAACTCAATAAGGAAAGGTGCGATGGGGGTTAACAAAGAGCAAGACTCAACACGTACAGCATTTTCCTTGATTGTAGAAAGCAGGCGTTTCTTCGGAAATTACAATAAAAATTGTAATTTTACATAAATGTCTGTATATACCACAACATTTTTGATTAATTAAAAAGAAATACTATAAATTCAGATTCTGCACAAGACCATTTCGACAACTTATATTCTGCTAAAGTGAAATATCCAGGTAAATCCTGCACTTTGATTGGTTACCTTGACAGGGGAAATGAGAACGTATCCCCGTGGTAGCAAAATCACAAGTTTTAAACGCTGTTAAAAGAAAAAATATAGCACTTCTAGGAGAATATAAAAGTTATTCGGGCTTCACGGGGGATACGGGTTCATATTCCCTGTGAAGATTCCCGAATAATATATAATAATATCTTCAGTGCAGTATTTGAGTTTTAAATAAATTTTGAAATCAGCCAAGATATAATTAATCAGGCAACCAGCGTAGATTTGATATGATTGAACCAATATTAAATCTACATTTCAAGTTATAGAATTAAAAATTGCATAATATATGTAGATAATTTGCAGTTCCCTGATGAATTGTGGCATGTGATTGTAAAGATCGGCCATTGAAAGTGTTTTCTGTTATCTTTTCTTTATCAATGATACCCTTGTTTCAACAATTTCAAAAAGATTTCTTGTGAAACCAGAAGATGTAATCGTTGTGACCAAATAATGATATATTCCTACAAAAATAATATACCAGCAAAGTAGCATAAATATAGACGTATAGGCCTTCAAATTTTTCCTCAGTAGATTCATTAGTTCGTCAGGTGATCTTGTGTCATTTTGTGTTATATCTTTAATTGGCTGTTGTTTACTCTCTGGGATTTTAATGCCTCCTAACCATATCAGGAAAGACCGAATTAAAAGTTCGTCCCTATTTCCGTTATCTCGTAATGGCTTTTCAAAGTATTCCAGTAAGTCTTTGAAACTACACAAGACAGACTTTGGCACCTAAAATAAAGAATAACGGCATATCTAAAAAGCAGGCATAAGCAAGCTGTTCCATTACTTTTTATGATGATTTTTTTTTTGTTTTATGGGTTGTTTTCATGGTGTCCCTTTTTCAAACGGTGTTTTTTTTTTAATTAAGATTTTACCGGTCAATTAAGCAAACTTATTTGATTTTGAACCCCTTTCCATATTGTTTACTGAGGCAATTAACATGATGAAAAGACCAACATCTTCATATTCTTTAATATAAGTAATCAGAGTCTCATATTTGTTTAATCAGATAAGGATAATACCAACCTGTTTTGCATAATCATCAAGGTCTCGTACAGTTTCTATATCAGTTGACTGTGAACCCTCCTAAAACAAAAATCTGCAGTTTATAGAATATCTATATATAAGAAAGACTGATAGTAAGTTGTGGATAAAAATAATGGATGGAGCTTCGAGCATTTAAGTCGAAATCAAGCATTTGCTTTGTTTATTGATATTTCAGTAATATTTCATAAAACATGGTGAATGAAAGGATATGGAGTAAATGCACATGACATAAAGTTTCTACAAATACATGGTAAAAACAAGCAAAGGAACAACGCTTTTATTGTTGTTCTTCATCGTGAAGTCACCATACTTACATTTCCGAAATTTTCAAAGCAAACTTGTCTTTACCTTATTTTGGCGTGACAGAACATTCAGATAGCTTTCTGTAACTCAGCGGCTTATGAGGCTACTTTTTTGATGCAACGAGTTTTGAAAAATGAAAATCAATTTTAACGAAATCTGTAAATTGATTATGAATAAGTAAAAAAAAATGGTACTGTCCTAACGGTTTGTAGATGTATATTTCATTAGGTATATTTCTTTGTTTACATCAATGTGTGATTAGGAGTGGCCTATAGCTAACAGTTAATAAACGTGTTGCCAATATTTTTCGTATTCGGGCAGTAGCAAATACTGAAAATATTTGCCTCACGAGGTCACAGAAAACTCATACTAATTACCGATAAAAAGTTTGTTTGCTAAATATATAACAGATAAACAAAATGCTTACAGCTTACAGAAAAATCAAACTTCAAAGTGCAGATTTCTAAATAATTACAAAAACCAACCTCACATTCCCTCAGCTTGTTGTCGAAATCTACATTTGTTTCACTTTTGATATCTATTTCCATCTCACTCTCATCTTCGACTGGGCTAGCAGATTCAATTGAACGCTCAGATTCAAATGGACCAATTAAATCTACCACTTCTATTTGTGCAACGAACATTTCATCATAAATACTGGCACAGGCACCCATAACCAGTAATGGTGAGTGTTTTATGTATACTCAAAAGCTTTCCTCGAGGCAAATTTTCTCTAATTTGATATTCTTTGTCAATATCACCATTTACAGGACATTGCTTTTTTCGGTCAGAACTTCGGTCATGGGAAAACTTATTTTCAGGTACTAGCCAAATTGTGACGTATTGTATAAATTATAGAGTAAAAAGGTGATTTTGTATATATGTGTGGCCTTTGTTGGGTGATCCATGAGTATAAGAACCATAGTTTTTTTTTATATATCACTGCATTAACAGTGCATTTAAATCGAAAATTAAAACCTCTGTGTAATTAATAACTCATTTGATGTCACTAAATCTTAATCTAAATTGCTTAAAATACACTAAACGTTATTGGACATCTACGAACACATGTTCTGAAAATTAGTTTCTAATTTTTATGCAATTTGAACAAATATTAAGGAATGTTAAGAAGCATTAAGAATTCGGATTTGCAAATAACAAAATGCGGGAATTATAGAGTGCAACATTTCATTTGCTTTTGTTTAGAAATAAAACATAGCTTATATACGTTTGATATTTATTCACCTGAATGCTCATTTTTTGGTACATATTTATTTTATTTCTTTTTTCAATTAGTAAAATTATGTTTAATTAACAAAGTTGCCCCTCCATACATAATACCTTGCTTCTGATGAGATTATGCTATACTAACTGTTAGTAAAATCAAACAGGAGTTATAAACCTGCAGACATAGAACACTCTCATAGAAAAGGATTGTCTGGAGTTATGATTCACACTCCTATTTTAAAATTTTTTGTCATTTAAAATTTTATGTTATTGTAATTTCTATATTTATTATTTTGCCATTTCTATGACAAGGTCTATTAATTTATTCATTTATTCTTATATTGTGTTGTCTTTATTTGATAATGAAGTTCTAGTAACGAAAACGTGTTGACCATGGTAACAGACAATCCACATGCAAGTTGTTAAGCTTTGTTTCTATTTGAAAAATATTGTTTACTTCGAGCGATTTAAAAACAACGACAACACTGTAATGGTTTAAATCTTCTAAGAAAGTATCTATTCATCGACTGCATAATCATAAAAACGGTTTACTTAAGTTGTCAAGCAGCATAAATATTGAAAATACACATTTCATCCAAGTGTTGTGCAATGTTTGTGGTAATGCTGAAATGGTATATCATCAGAGCCTTACAACGTCAATAGACCATATCCGAGTTCTGGTATTCAGATTCACCAGTTGTTGTTTGTCCGCCCTACGTATATGTACGTCACAAACGTGTCCGCCCCATGTGACCAACCTCATGACGTTTTAGGTTCTATGACGTGACGTTTTCTATACTGTGACGTATTGAAGAGTACTCTGGTAGATCCTAATACCATAGGTTGGATATGGTCTATTGTTTTTGGACTTTCAGCAAATGGGGATAATAACAAAATTACCAATATTGACAAGAGCCAAAATTCATGAAGAAAAAGACAAAGCAGGTGGAAGCCACCAAATAAAATATATTGAACTTTCTAATGATATGAATACTATATGAACCTGCATTTTGTCCTCATTAGTTTCATCTTCTCCAATTTTTAAAACTGTGTCATCTAGATTGTCTTCTGAATCTCTGTTGTTATTGATTGCTTTTTGAGGCTGGTTGCTTTTGATCCCGTTCACATTAGATTTTGTAGTATGTCTTTCAGTGGTTTTGCCCTTTTTCCCAGCAATTTCGGTCTTATCGTCAGTCCTATGCACGGCCTTCTTGTCTTTTGGTCTTCTTGTTGAATCTGGAACCTGTTAACAGAATTGTTGATATGTATCTTTAATTGTTGGAAAATATCAGGAGTATACCCTTAATCGTTACTTTTATCATGTTGATGTGTTACTGAAATGACATAGATAGTAAAAATGGCTATCTGAAGAACTGAAATATGCTGCAAATTTTGCTATGTGTTATAATTTCTCACTGGCCGCTTTTAAACAGCTTTCGATTTGTGTTTTCCCCAAATGTTTATCTACACTGAAGAGACATAAGTTGTCGAAATGACAGTCTGCTTGAACAAAATTAACCGTAACTTTGGTATTAAATCATTTATTATCACTGGGTCGATACCTCTGCTGGTGGACTGTTAGTCCCCATGGGTATTAACCAACCCAGTAGTCCCCATGGATATTAACCAACCCAGTAGTCCCCATGGGTATTAACCAACCCAGTAGTCCCCATGGGTATTAACCAACC
>MJUU01061480.1:30166-40603 GCA_002080025.1 Modiolus philippinarum
GTCACAACTTTCGTAAAGCTTTTCTCTGCAATGGTAAATGATACAAATTTGAAATACAAACTTGAAATTTTGTCAGAAGCTTTGTATAGTCCTGCCATATTGTGGAATGCATTTTAAGACTTGTGAGGAACTACATTTTGTTTACCAACTTAGTTAAGTCATTAGATGCTTGAAGTTGAGAGCGGGGGTATTGCTAGTGAGCATTGGCTCACAGATCCCTTGTTGGATCAGAAGGAAATGAGCAATCGTTGTAAAAGGACCTTCCATTCATCATTCCTGTAAGGTTTGGTTGAATTTACTTCAGATATTTCAGAGGAGTAGATGAAAATGTGATTTTCCCATAGGGTCCTATGTTAAACCATGTTCTGTGCTGGTGGCCATGTTTTTTGTCGGATGGGAACAAAATGAGCCATCTTTGTTACGTACCTTAAGTACATCACTCCTGTAAAGTTTGGTTCAATTGGCTTCAGCCTTTTCAGAGCAGAATATGAAAATATGATTTTTCCCATAGGGTTCAATGTTAAACTTAAGTTCCGCGCTGGCGGCCATGTTTTTTATCGGATTGAAAGGAAATGAGCAATCATTGTAAAGGACCTTCCATACATCATTCCTATTAAGTTTGATTGAATTGAATTTGCTTCTGTTATTTCAGAGGAGTAGATGAAAATGTGATTTCCCATACGGTCCTATGTTAAACCCTGTTCCGTGCTGGGCGCCATGTTTTTCATTGGATCGGAACGAAATGAGCCATCTTCGTTAAGGACCTTTAGAAAATCATTCCTGTAAAGTTTGGTTCAATTTGCTTCAGCCTTTTCAGAGCAGATGATGAAAATGTGATTTTTCCCATAGGGTCCAATGTTAAACCTAAGTTCCGCACTGGCAGCCATGTTTTATATCGGATCAGAACAAAATGAACAATCTTTGTAAAGGACCTTCCACTCATCATTCCTGTAAAGTTTGGTTGAATTTGCTTCTGGTTTCAGAGGAGTAGATGAAAATGTGATTTTACAATAGGGTCCTATGTTAAACCATGATCCCTGCTGGCGGCCATGTTTTTCATCAGATCAGAACGAAATGAGCCATCTTCGTTAAGGACCTTAAGTACATCATTCCTGTAAAGTTTGGTTCAATTTGCTTCAGCCTTTTCAGAGGTAGATGAAAATGTGATTTTCCCATAGGGTCCTATGTTAAACCATGTTTTGTGCTGGTGGCCATGTTTTTTGTTGGATGGGAACAAAATGAGCCATCTTTGTTATGTACCTTAAGTACATCACTCCTGTAAAGTTTGGTTCAATTGGCTTCAGCCATTTCAGAGCAGAACATGAAAATATGATTTTTCCCATAGGGTTCAATGTTAAGCTTAAGTTCCGCGCTGGCGGCCATGTTTTTTATCGGATTGAAAGGAAATGAGCAATCTTTGTAAAGGACCTTCCATAAATCATTCCTATTAAGTTTGATTGAATTTGCTTCTGTTATTTCAGAGGAGTAGATGAAAATGTGATTTTCCCATAGGGTCCTATGTTAAACCATGTTCCGTGCTGGGCGCCATGTTTTTCATCGGATCGGAACGAAATGAGCAATCTTAGTTAAGGACCTTTAGAAAATCATTCCTGTAAAGTTTGGTTCAATTTGCTTCAGCCTTTTCAGAGCAGATGATGAAAATGTGATTTTTCCCATAGGGTCCAATGTTAAACCTAAGTTCCGCACTGGCAGCCATGTTTTATATCGGATCAGAACAAAATTAACAATCTTTGTAAAGGACCTTCCATTCATCATTCCTGTAAAGTTTGGTTGAATTTGCTTCAGTGGTTTCAGAGGAGTAGATGAAAATGTGATTTTCCAATAGGGTCCTATGTTAAACCATGTTCCCTGCTGGCGGCCATGTTTTTCATCAGATCAGAACAAAATGAGCCATCTTTGTTAAGGACCTTAAGTACATCATTCCTGTAAAGTTTGGTTCGATTTGCTTCAGCCTTTTCAGAGCAGAAGATGAAAATGTGATTCTTCCCATAGGGTCCTATGTTAAACCTACGTTCCACGCTAGCGGCCATGTTTTTATCGGATTGGAACGAAATAAGCAATCTTTGTAAAGGACCTCCCATACATCATTCCTGTAAAGTTTGGTTGAATTTGCTTCAGTGGTTTCAGAGGAGTAGATAACAATGTGATTTTCCCATAGGATCCTATGTTAAACCATGTTCCGTGCTAGCCGCCATGTTTTTCATTGGATCGGAACAAAATGAGCAATCTTTGTTAAGGACCTTGATTACATCATTCCTGTAAAGTTTGGTTAAATTTGCTTCAGCCTTTCCAGAGCAGAAGATGAAAATGTGATTTTTCCAATAGGGTCCAATGTTAAAAACCTAAGCCATGTTTTTTATCGGATCGGAACAAAATGAGCAATCTTTGTAAAGGACCTTCCATACATCATTCCTGTACAGTTTGGTTAAATTTGCTTCAGTAGTTCCAGAGGAGTAGATGAAAATGTGATTTTCCCATAGGGTCCAATGTAAAACATGTTCCTTGCTGGCGGCCATGTTTTTCGTAGGATCGGAATGAAATGAGCCATCTTTGTTAAGGACCTTAAGTACGTCATTCATGTAAAGTTTTTGTTTCAATTTGCTTCAGCCTTTTCAGAGTAGAAGATGAAAATGTGATTTTTCCCATATGGTCCATTGTAAACCTAAGTTCTGGGCTGGCGGCCATGTTTTTTATCAGATCCGAACGAAATGAGCAATCTTTGTAAAGGACCTTCCATACATCATTCCTGTAAAGTTTGGTTGAATTTGCTTCAGTAGTTTTAGAGGAGAAGATGAATATGTGAAAAGTTTACTTTGTCCAGACTGGCTAAGCACAAACCGTACAAATGTTCATGTTTAATATTTGTTTGTCCGGTGTAGGAGTTACTTCCCTGTGAAGGTTTGACCAAAAAAAAAAAAAATTTGACAAGAACTGACAAGAATTTCAGTAACTGGCAAATAATCTATTTACTAAGTCCAAGGCTCACAAGGCAAATAAACAGAAATTAAATGGACACAATAAAAAGCTTGAATCAGTTGCAATTTTGGCCCCTTTGGCCGCTAGTTCGGAAACGGGAAAAACTATGCCAAATTTGGTGACTTACTACTGAAAGCTTATACATGTATCAAGAAGAATTCAAAGAAAAAAGTTTGATCGAAATATGATGAATAATAAGGATTTCAAATATTTCGAAAAATTATAATTTTGGCCCCTTTGACCCCTTGTAACTCAAAAACGGTAAGAGCTACGCAAAATCCAGACATACTACTGACAGCTTACATCAAGAGGACTCCAAAGAAAAAAATCCTATTGAAAGTGATGAAAAATAAAGATTTCACATATTTCGAAAATTTGCAAATTTGGCCCCTTTGACCCCTTGTAGCTCTGAAACGGTAAGAGTTACACAAAATCAGTTCACATACTAATGAAAGTTTATATCAAGAGAAATTCAAAGAAAAAAATCCCACTGAAATCTGATGAAAAATAAAAGATTTCACAAATTTAGAAAATTTGCAATTTTGGCCCCTTTGACTCCTTGTAGCTCAGAAACGGTAAGAGCTACGCCAAATCTGTTGACATAATACTGAAAGCTTATATCAAGAGGAATTAAAAGAATAAAATCCCATCGAAATCTGATGAAAAAAAAAAAATTTCAGGTAATTCGCAAATTTGCAATTTTAGCCCTTTTCGGCCCCTCACAGCTGGGAAAGAAAACAAGTTACCAAAAATATAATAGTTGAGTGCTATATGAATTTTTCATAAGGAATCTAATGAAAAAAAATGCATCAAATTTGGACAAAAAATGAAAAAATAGATTTTTGATATTTCCCCCTTTTGGGACCCATTTATCTCATTAATGGTACATGTGACATGAAATCCATTGACATACCTCCGATTGAAAATTTCTTTAGGATCACACTGAAAGAAACCCCATAAAAATCCCATAAATAATAAATATTCTACAGCCCAATATATGAAAACACCTAATTTGCCCTTTTTTAGCCCTTTTTAAAAGAACGGGCAGGGCCACAATACCCAAAACCAATCCCAACCTTCCTTTTGTGACAAGGAACATTATGTTAAAATTTCATAAGGATTGATCAACTAGAACTAAAGTCATCGCACGGAAACGAAGAGTCTACAGACACTGCCGACAACGACGCTGACGCCACCAGTATCATACCAATATATGACCTAAAAAAATTTTTTGTGGTCGTATGAAAATAGTACAAGCGAAACCAAATTAAAAATCAGCCTGTAACTGATATACTAGTATGTGAAGTCATATTCATCCAATGTGGGGGAAAAAAATACATTGTTTTTAAATTGCTAAGTCTAGGGGCAATTACTTTAAATGAAATCATTTGACTGGAAACAAATCAAAACTTGATCTGTAACTAATTTACAGTCGAACTTTGGTGGCTTGAACACCCAAGGGACCGATGAAAACAGTTCGAGCCAGAGGGGTGTTCGAGATTGTACTATGTTTAAACTTGAACAAAAGCTCCACAAAAATGGTTTGAGATATCAATGGTGTTCGAGTTATTGCAGTTCGAGCCATCAAAGTTCTACTGTAGATACAAATCATACACTAAATATTAAATAATCATCTCGAGGCATTGTGAAGAAAAGGCATGGAAACCTATATTTTTCATAAATTAATCTAGCTAAAGACCATACCTCTGTACATAATTATCAAACTGGAACTAAATTATTTGAACTGATCTGCAATTACATACCAAATATCAAGTCATATGCCATGTATATTGTGAGCATAAAAAATCTATAAAATGTCATACAAAATATATACACTGTATATATATGTACATATTGTGATATCAGGGATATTCATTGATTCAGTTAATAATATAAAATCTCCAACAATAATGACTGATGTTTTCTGATAACAATTGTCAAAAGCAAGTCAAATACAAAATATGAGATGTGACATTTTTTGAGAAAGTGTTGTTTTATTTAGTTCATTGAATGTCTAAGTAAGTCCAAAAATACAGTACATATTAAATACCTCCAATACGAGGAAACCACATAAGGAATATAAGAGTCTATAATACACATGTACATTGGAAATGTATTACAATGCAGACATATCAGTATTTTATAACTGAAGAAATCATCATGATGAGGAAGTCTTAAACAAATTTTATTTAAAGTATCTTGCAATAAGAATTAAAACTTATACAATGTTAAATTGTTTTAATTAACCTAAGGTCAAGGCCAAGTTCAAAATGTGCAAGGCTAATGTTTTGGAGAACTCAAACTGTAAAATTCTAGGCATGAGTTTCAAATCTTTTTTAAAGTTAAAAGGTCATGTCAAAATGTCCAATATATTAGTATTCCTAAACATGCTAAAAGCAATCCAACAATTAAGTTTCATACTATATATGAAAATCTAGCACTAAATGCCTTCCATGTTTTTGCTCATGAATTCCCAACACCAATACCCCTGTTCTGACGCTAGTTCTTCAAACACATGTGCTGAAACTAAACATACAAGTTTTCCCATTTTGCAATATATCAACTTGAAAAAACTGTTGCTTGTCGTTTCTAAGTTATACGATTTCCATAGGTATGGAGTCTATAAGTCTCTTTCAATTTTGAAACTTCTGGGCACATATGCATTGATAGTATCTGGAAGTTGCATTTTTCACAAAAATTAAGATGTTTCAACCAAAAAATTTTAAAAAATCATAACTTTCAGATGTCATATAGTGGGGGGGGGGGGGGGNGGGGGGGTGTTTGATTGTATTTTTAATGCGAATTCTGGGGGGTCACATGACAAAAATTACAGACCCTGTTACAATATGATTACTGTACAAAAATAATATAAGCATTTATAACAAGTTGTACTATCTCTAAACTTGGTTACAGAATATAACAAACTAAATCAACAATGTTGGTAAATGTAAACTTCAGATGACTCAACAGTAAAAAAATTCACAATGTATCAGTCACATCTTTCAATATAACGCTGACCTCTTCATACGCATTGCTTGTTGCCACTGTCATTTGATTGGCTGATGGAGGGGGTTCATGACCCATCAATACATGTTGTTCTGCTTGGGCGAAATCATGGAATACAGCGTTACACTCACTACACAGATATACTGCCATATCTGTTTCATCCGTTTCACCGATAGCCTTCGTAGGACTAGTTGTTTCAGATGTATTTAATGGTTCTGCTTCTGTAACTACGATTTCTGTAGTCACAGAATTTTCCGCTGTATAACCTGTATTTTCTACAATGTTCTGATTCTGCAAGATAGGTTCATCTGCTTTGATCTCCATGTCTGAATTTGTTAATTTTGGCATAGAAAATACGACCACATTGCCAGCAATCTGCGGTAAAACATATTGACCTTTGCATTTGGTTTTATGAGTTTTAAGAGTTGATGCAGTAGTAAATAATTTCATACACAAGTCGCATTTGAAATTACTATTACCTGTATGTGTTAACAGGTGTTGTTTCAATAACCTATGAACTTTGAATGTTCTAGCACACACTGTACATTTGAAAGGTGAGTGTGTTGAGTGAACGTGAGCTTTGTGTTTATAAACTGCTGTCTTGAAAGCAAAACTTTTGCCACAGATTTCACACAAAAATGGACGCTGTCCAGTATGAATGTTCATGTGTTCTTGTAAATTAGTTTTGCTATTGATTTTAAACCCACAGTAACTACACATGTAACGGTAAGTACGATCTTCCTTCTTTTTATGTGTCTCTTTGTGCGATATCAGATTGCCCTTTTTATGAAATTTTCTGCCACATATGGTACACTCATGTTTCTTTTCATCAGTATGAATTGCCATATGTTCAATTAGATATCGCTTACTACGGAAAGTTTTATAGCACACATGACATTTGACATTGTCATCTTTCACATGTACATTATTCATATGCTGATCAAGGAAAGTCGAGTTTCGGAAAGACTTTCCACAAATTGTACACAGTACCCCGACCTGATAGTGATTTGTTTGAACGTGATTTTCCAAATCATGTCTATCCTTTCCAACAAAATCACATCTTCGGCATGATGTTTTTGATCGAATAGGTTTATTCTTATGTTTAGTATCAATATGATGATCTAATGCATTTGTACTCAAATATTCCTTCTGACAATACTGACATCGTAGTCTCTCCTCTTTATGTGGACCATGTTTGGTTTCAAGATGAATATTCAAATGATACATTTTTTCAAAGTGCCTCTCACAGACATCACATCGCCATATTGATTCTGAAGGATGATGTTCAACCATGTGATCTGTACAATCTATAAAATTCTCACACGTAAAATCACATTTCGTACAACGATATTTGTTGACAACATTAAAACCTTTCCTTTTCAAAGGAGAACTGCCACCACTAGATGATCTACTTGCCCTTTTCTGATTTGATTGAATTAAAGAAATTTTGGGAATAACAGCACTGTTGCTCAGTTTGAATTTTTTGACATAATTTGCAGTGCTAGCTGATGTAAATTGAGTCTGATCTGGGTCATCTGAATCATCGCTGTCTTCAGCATCATCAACAAAACTATTATCCACATCTTCTGTTATGGGAGATTCCTCACTCACATCATCATCATCATCTGAAACATCCTCTTTCTCCTTCTTGTATTTATCAGTCTGACTATCATCATTTATTTTTTGTCTGATTTTTGAAGCCAGTACTTTGGGAACTTTTACATTTACTTTTTTCTTATTTTCGTCAATAATGACAATTTCCTCAACTTCGTCTTGCTTATCAGTCCCTTGACTTGGTTCATCTTTATCTTCAATAGATTCCTCCCTCAAATTTTCCTTGCCCTTTTTACCAGACAAAAGCATTGCAAAGTCAACCTTTACACCTCTTGTAGAATATCTTCTACTTGGAGTTTTTTGCACAGATTCATTTACCACACACTGATTAGAGTCTGCCGGTTCTTGTTTTATTTTCTTGGCTTGAATTAAATCTGACTTTTGTTTTGTTAATTTTCTTTTTCTTTTTGGGGTATCTGGTGTTGTTATGGGTTCTTCCAAATCTGAAAAATAGTACAATGATCAGTCTGACAGATAATATTAATACAAAATTCATTTAAGGTAGTTCGAGCCTTATACATGTAAATACTTCAGATTTTTTTTTAAGATTTTTGTAGGTATTAACTCACATATTCAAAAAATAAAATAAAAAAGAAATGTCACCGATCATCTTTACCTGTAATCAGCCTTTGAAAATCAGGCAAAATTCGGTATTTTTCAGCAACATTTACAAAGAATATATTAGGAACTCTGAGAACATGCTTATTGTTTTTAGCTTTTTGTGAAATAAATATCAGATAGATTTATAATTTTTTTGATATTTTAGAGAGATATACTTGAGCTATCTGTTGAGCTGAAAAAAATCAATATGTCACCGTTTGATTAAGAGAGATATTTTATGTATTTTGCAACATAGAAAATATGTAGGGCAAAGGGATATAATTGGCAGGAAAGTGAGTGATATACATGTGTCAATATAGTATGATGTCACAATGAAAAGGCTGAAAAAAGAATATTCCAGCTTGAAAATCAAGTCAATTCCGCATCTGAATCTATTTTCGAGTATGGGTCCATCGAATGTGCCATGTATTAGTGTCGATCTACCTTAAAACATCTATTTAAATTCTTCAATACATAAATGTTTCAACCCAAATCATCACTGCTTATACACTTAAAGAGAAAGTTCACAGAAAGATGTTGTAGTGTGGAACAATTACTTCGCTTGTAATCTTTTTCAAAGATTTACATCATGTTTGACGGGATTGGCAGAAAAAAAAATGAATATAAAATAAACATGAGGAAAACAAATCATGCTATGTAGTGTTGTTTTTTTCCCCATTTTGAAGACTTTATTGTCCTCCATCATAACTTATTTGTTGCTGCTAACATGCTGTATGACTCTCGTCATATTTTTTTATGAAATCAAAATATTTGACACACCATCTTCTTGATAATCAGCATCTGATGTTGACATGTTATTTTCATATATGGTCTCCATAGTTTCTTCTGTATTGGTGGATTTTTCTTCATATTTGTTGTCTTCTATTCCAAGTATCTACAACAATAAAAACATCAACATTACGAATGATTGAATATGCAATGCTTTAACAGTAACCTGTCGCAAAAAAATAAAGACATCAGATTTAGGACAAAATTTTGTCAAATTAATCAGTTTTAAGGATCAAAAGAATCCATGGTCAAGAAGACCAAATGTGCAATGACAAATAACTACATAGATTTTGTATTTATGTATAATATGAACTTGTCTGCAATACCATCTAGACTAGACCAATTTACTCTTCAATAGATCATCATAGGTTCTATGCTTGAAAGTATAATCCAGTTTCACCAATATTATTGATGGTATTTAAATGAAGGAGTAAATGTCATGAGAAAAATGCTTTACATTCACAATATTTTGTGACATTCTTTTGTATTAAAGTGCAAAAGAGCCTAAAATTAATTCTGTAATAAATGGCCTTGCAAAAAAACTATGCATATAAAGGGAAGCAAATCTTGCCTTTGAAAATCTTTCCAAGCTTCCTGTGAGTTTCTACAATTTCAAAATTAACAAACGAGATATGATAATAAACTTTATTCAAATATCAAAAGTTGCAAAAACTCTATTAAAATAAAAAAAAATATTGAGGAAATATTTTTGCATAGCCTTGCATGTGCACTGTAACTTCCCTGTGATACTGTTCACACCCTTACAATCAACACCTATCACTCACAAAATATTTTAACCAGCCAATTACATAAATGGATTGCTGTTAGATAACCTTGAAATATTGTTTGATAAACTTTGAATATGAGAATTTATATCATTGAATGAGACCTAATCATAAGAGAAAACATTTTTTTTCCCATATACTGTGGAAGTACTTTTATTCATTTACACCAATTTTGGTGGTTTTCATTAGGCCATGTAAAATTAATTATCTGGTTCTCAGATAATGACTTTCAAAACCAGTCAAAAACTATATACCCTCCGCAACTTCGTTGCGTGGGGTATGAAAATGGTGAGGGAGGGAGGGTATTTAATTTTAAGTATTTATTTTGTATGCTCATCCATACTCCATCGTTAACTTTTCAGATTTTATTAATAAATATTAAAATATGATAAAGTATATAAAAGTAAGAGAGAACAAAACCATAAGTAAAAAAAATAATACTCCAAAGACAATGAAAAACACAAACAGCAAAGACATTACACAAGGACAATATATGTATAGTCCCTGCATCACATACATGTAAGTACCACACAGAAAAGAAAAATGTATATTGATCATATCATAAATGGAGTATGCATCATGAATCTTGGAGTCAAAGCAAACTGCAATCATCAAAGACATGAAACAGGTAAAGAAAAGACAGATC
>MJUU01061480.1:40816-57449 GCA_002080025.1 Modiolus philippinarum
TCACAAAAATAAATTCTTCCAATGAGCAAAATGATAGTGGGATCCCCTTCCAGTGACTGCAATGACAGATTCTTTATTTTCAAGTTCAGAACAAGATCTAGAGAGACCCTTCTCAGACTGGATTTCAAAACATTCTCGTGCATTAAAGGATCTCTGTTTTCTGGTATTTCAGGCAGACTCGCATACTCCCTTTTCATAATTTCCTTTACAGTTTTTTAATCCGCCAAATTCACAATGAACGATGGGTTAACAAACGAAAACCTGTCAAAAATTTTTTTTTTTTATTCATTGGATTTTGATGGGGTTTTTTGCAAATGCTTTCTTGTAAAAATGCAATAAAACACTCTCCTGCACATTTTTTCCCATCTTGTACCATTTCCCACGTAAAAGGGGTCAAAGAGAGACAAAAATGCCATTTTGGTTCGTGTGGGAAATTTTTATTTTTTATCCGATTTTGATGGGATTTTTTTCATTGGATTCCTCTCAATGAATGCTTTCATTGTTATGCGAGCAGTTTTTTGCTATCTCTTACTGTTTTCGAGATAATTGGGGTTGAAGGTACCGAAGGGGGCCAAAAAATGCCATTTTGGTTTTTGTGTAAAATTTTTACTTATTATCCAATGCGATGGGATTTTCCCCGTTGGATTCCTTTCCTTGAATGCTTTCATGAAAAGGCCAACAAATTTTGTTGTATCTTTCAGTTTTTGAGGATATTGCAAAGCTGGCAACAGGTAAAAAAAAACTCCATTCATCTAACATACAACTCTAAGGCGGGGGACCTTGAGCACTGCTCTATTTTTAATTTTACATGGCCTTAATATCACTATTTTGAGGGTTCTTAAATTCTAGTTTCGAATTCTAGGCATTTAAACTATATGGAAAATGCATTTCATTTTGAACTTAACATCGCTGATTTAGCAAACTAGAAATGCCCATAAATTGGAATCCCACAAACAATAGTACTTTCACGGTATTGTAGACACAAATGATATACAGTAGTCCCCCTCTTGAAAGACCCCTCATTTGAGAGACCACCCCTTTCTACTAGAGGCCACATTTCTCTTGCATTAACTCTTTTGTGAACAAATTGACCCCTTTTGGAAGACCACCCCTAAAACCCAACCAGAGACCACCCTTTCTGTGTCAAAAATATGCACATTACCCCTCTATAAAGACCATGTTTTGTTTTGTAAACACTGATGAAAATTAAATGCCATTTTGTAATAACTTACTGGAATAATTAAACCATCAATTAAATTGACTTAATTAGCAGGTTAGAAGCCCTACAGGTATATTAAAGAGAAATATAATGATATAAATTGATAACAAATGATAAAAATATAATGATTTGATACATAATTACCTGTAATTTTTAGAAATTTTATTCTTTAAAAGAGAACTAATTAACTCTCACTTAAATATTTGATAAAGGCAAGTTGTTGAGAATGAAACTTCAGGGCCATGCATAATACTTTAATGGATTTCTGTTCAATGCATGTTTTTTAATGAATGCACATATGTTTTAAATCTGTGTTAGATATACATGAATATAAAATATAATGTGTCAAATGTGCATGTGATAAATAACAAGACATTTTGAATGCTTTCATACATATATTAAGTGAAATAGAATAGCAAATGTTTTACACAAAATGCTTATATTCAGCCTTTAGATTTTTGGACCTATTCCTTTTGAGAGACCACCCCTTTTGTAAGGCCAGTTTTATGTTGCAAATAGGGTGGTCTTTCAAGAGGGGGACTACTGTACTTCACAACAAGTATATTTATGCTTTTAAACTCAGTGAACAATATACAGTTATTGACTGGGTCCGAAAACAACAAATGTTTTGTTTGACCAAAGGACTGAACTGTTGCACAAAGCCGTAGCTTGAGTGCAACAGTTAAGTAAGAGGGTCAAACAAAACAGCTGTTGTTCGAGGACCCAGTCTATAACTGTTGCTATACCTTTTCATGTGCAATGTGTTTTTGTCTTCAAAATATTTTTATTGATATATCCATCTGTATTACATGTGTACATTTATGGAATACAAACTTTTGTTTTGCTGAATACACTCCATTTAATATGAATACAATTCACGCCGCCTATTTGGTTGAGCAGATGATCATGTGATATGGGCGAAATGTTTTTTAAACAATCAAAATAAGGCAAGCAGTCAATAGTTCGTCTTGGGTCAACAGACTGAGAACTGTTGACTGCAGACTTGCCTACCCCTCTTGGTCAAAAATAGTAAGTTACTTGATCAAAAATCGTAATCTGAGACAAAAAATAGTAAGGCCCTTCTAAATGTAAAAAAAACGTGTTTAAACACAGAAACTACACCCTTTAGTGAAAGGCACATTATGTAGTTATACAATACTCTGACCAAGAATACTGATTTCCTTTGATGGAAACCTAGAATTCTTATCTTAAAAGATCGTTTTTACATTCTTTTTATAATCGGACATGCCGATTTTAACAATAATTTACGGAACCGCAATGAAATGACGGACCGGAACTGTAAATTTTCCGGAAATACCACAAATTGCCCAATTTGTAAGGAAATGGTAAACCATCGTAAGGGCGTAAGATGACTTCGAAACTAGTAAGCCTTACACCAAAATCGTAAGGGTAGGCAAGTCTGTGACTGGATCGATTTTGGTTTGAGAAAATAAAACAGACAAATTGTTGATTTTTATTTCCAATGCATTTATATAAGGGAAATATTATAAGGTAAAACAAAGTCAGTTTTAAGCTAAGGTTTTAATCTATGGTTAATGTAAGTAAGTACTACTTTGTGACAGAATTTTGTTATCTTTTTTTCATTTACAAGTACTTTAAAAATTTCCAGTTTTGGCCATTAATATTTACTAAAAATATGATTTGATCTGACTTTTGACCTTACTTGTTCAATCATTTTAGTTGCATCTGATAATGTCTGTAAATTTCCCTGTAGACTGTGGACAGGTGAATTAATTCCAGGTGAAAACAGGTAGGAAACACCTGTCTTTCCAGATACTTCAGCTAAAACATTATCCAATCCTTTAGACTTGAGTGCAGATAAAAGACTGTTGGAAATTTCAGCTGTAACTCTACTAAATATCTGTAAAAAAGGTAATTTTAGTGGTAAATTACAAGTTTTAGAAAAAAGATGTAAATGTAGCTGTTTGGTGTTGGCCGTCTTTCGCCTTTTTAAATGTCAGTCTCAAAGTTATTATAAATGAATAAAGGTAGTACAGGGTTATTTTTATGAATTGCATTTCCTGTTTTTTGTTTTGTTTTGTTTTTTTTATTTGACATATTGCTGTGTTATAAAGTCTTTATTTGTGGAATATCATGAAAATTAATAACAATGCAACATGCAAGCAAAATTCTAATTTCCCATTCTTGAGATTATATTATATTTTTGTAGACTTGTGCAAGGTACCTCCCTGAATCACTCTCATAAATATACAGCTCATCATGGGTTTAATCTTCAAAATTGGGTAAAATGGACTCTCAAAAACTGTAGTTTAAGGGAGGAAGCATATGAAAGGAGGAATATTATAACAGGGATTGACTCTATACAAATGTACTATTGAAATATGATGAGATGTTTTTAGTAATTAATTTTGAGAAAAAAGAAAAAAGTTTTATCATAACTGATTGACTGTCATGACTGTCATGATATAAACAAAAAGTCACAAGTGCAGAACAACGCAGAAGGATTTATCGAGTTGCGTAACTTGTTCAGCAACAAATGAGTTTAATCCACTGCGTTGGTTACACTACTGACATCTTTATCGATATTCATGACAGTAAATTAATTATGCTTTTTATTTTATAGATTTTCTACTCATAAACCAAGATTTTAGATGCAGATTATTTTTTTCATTTCAATGGGCCTATTGGTTACTTGACAATGACGAGATATTGTGACGTCACTTCCTACATTGACAAGAAATCCTTTATTTTCACCAGTGGCGATATGACATTAATTTAACTGAGAAAACTCAATAAATCATTGCTATCTATATAATAAAGTAAGCTATTACAGGTAAACAATAAATCCAGCTGCATAATTTAGAATTCAAGAAATATATCAAGGGAGGTAATATACATAAATTAACCTTTTAAACAGATATCCTTTGTTCCGTCCTGTTCAACATCGCAAATTTGTCATCAATGACTTATTGTAAAAGGACCTCCATAGTTCATTCTTCATTCCTTTATAATTGGTTCAATTTGTACCCCAAAGTTTCTAATAATAATATCAAAATATGTTTTTCCAATCTTTAAACTACATCTATGTTCAACATGCAGTCATGTTTGGGAATGGGACAGAATGAATTTCTGTTAAAAAAAGCTTCCAAACATCACTCCTGTAGCCTTTAACTTAATTTTGTACGGAAGTTTCAGTGGAGATAGACAATATATATATTTTGGGGGGCCAATTTGAAATTATGTTCACTATTACATAAATGTTAGACAGACCTTGAAAGAAAAAACAATTTTATATGGGACCTTGCACTACAGTTTTGCTTCATTTTTTCAGGGGAGATCATGAAAATATGCTTTACACATGTGGTCCAGATAACATAATGTTCATGTTCATTGTTTGATCAGAACTAAACATTACAAATAAATGATAACAGTAAACACCTAAAATGGCCAAAAATTACAACCACATGCCACAATCCACGAGCAAACTACACTAGAAAATCACAAATGAAAGATAAGAGACAAATATAAATAATGATAGGAATTTGGTCTTGAACAAAGAATAGGCTGCAACAACCAAGACCCACTAGATCTGCCTATGAATTAAAGATGCATTTCAGCACTTTCGTGCCTTGATTTATATATTTTCTTGAAGAAATAAGGCACATTTCGGCAATTTGTTAAAGACTTCCATACATCATTCCTACAACAAGTCATATGACAATGTGTTCTTATTGTTATAAGCTGTTTAGTTATCTCGTTGAACAAATCTTTTTTCGAGGCAGTGATTTGTTGGTTTGGAGTTTCTTTTTTATTAAAACATTCCATATATCCTGTTTTTTTTTGTATGTTAAAATGTATCTAATCAATTAAAATTCTATTTTATAAACCTGTAAACTCTTAAGATCAAAACCCCTTTCTTCTGTTTCATTAATATCATCATCTTCGCCATCTTCAATAGAGGGCATAGATATGTCTGCCTCTACTATTTCTTCTAAAAAAGAAAATGTAATCTCATTTATCTCAACAATTTGAAACACATTTTCTTAACCCACGGTTGTTAAGTTCTTTAGTTTCAGAAATAGAAAACTTACCATCTTTTGAATTTACATGTATCTGCATTTAAGAGACATAAGTTGTCATAATTGGCATCAGAAATTAAATCGACAGTAACTTTGGTATTTACATTTATTCAAAAGAATACATAAACATGATGCTCTCAAGAGCCTGTATCGCTCACCTGGACCATGGCTGCCATAGATAAAATGTATTTCCTATAGCAATAGGGTCCAATGTTTAACTATTTTCCCTGCTAGAGGCCAGGCCACCTTGGATTGAATGAAGACTTGCCGAATGCAAATTTTGAAGGGGGCCACCAGAGGATTTTTGTGATCAAGTTTAGTAACAATTGAATTAGTGGCTTCAGAGACCTGAAGCTGGTTCTAATTGGACTGGTAGTTTCTGAGAAGAAGATCTTTGGATGTGTTTTCCCATAGGTTCCAATTTTAAATCTATGTTCCCCGCTGGTGGCTATCTTGGATGAGGTAAGGATCTGCCAGATACAATAATTTTATAAAAGTGGACCACCCAAGGACTATTGTGACCAAATTTGGTTCCAATTGGCCCAGTGGTTGCAGAGGAGAAGATTTTTGAATGAAAAATTTACGACGGACGACAGTAGACGGAAGGACAGACGACGGACACCAAGTGATGGCAAAAGCTCACCCTGGCATAGCCAGGTGAGCTAAAAATTGACCAATTCATGTATGATGTAACATGAATCTTTTCAATGCATACATGTACATGTATGTAAATCAAGTTAATCAACCACAACAAAATCTCAAACTAATAGTATTCAGCTTTAAATATTGAATAATAACATTTTGCTCCTCGTACAATTCATTCCCGAAATAAGAACTTGTCATAACCTGTCTTAACTACATAAACAAAGTAAAATTAAACATTTGGATATGTATTTACATGTAAGAACTGATATACAGACTTATTGGCCCCATTGCATTAAGGCTGCAATAATTCTTTGAAATTATGGTTGATTTCCTGGATCATTAATGTATTTCATTTGCAATTCATAATGAATATACCTATATTCCTCTTGTAACACCTATAACAACTCCTTCAAAATTCCTGTTTCTTGTCCTTTAATCAATAACAAATGTTCTTAAGTTTTATAGAATTCTATTGCATACCAATTTGTCATCACTGGAGTATCAAGGTAAACCCCTTCTGGCAGTACAAATTGGTATACAATAGAATTCAATAGAACATTAAGTTATTGATTAACAGACAAAAGACAGGAGTTTTGAAGGTGTTCTTATAGATGTTACTAGAAGAATATAGGTATATTCATTGATGAATTGCAAATAATATATGTTAATGATCCAGGAAATACACCATAAATAGGGTCAAAGTTTAAAGTCTTCACAAAGAATTTTCCATACATTATTTCAGATAAGCTTGGTTTAGTCTTTTTCTGTATGTAAGAGGTATAGATCAAGCAAAATTTGCAAACAGATATTATCGCTGATGATAAAAGTCATTTTAACGGCAAGGTTCTACTAATTCATGTTTTTTTCTGATCAAAATACTTCTTTTAGTGTAATTTCAATAGACAGGAAATTATAAAATTACAGTTAATTAAAATTATTTTTATGAATCTGGTTAAGTGAACTGGTATTTTTTGTAAAAGCTTTAATATATGAAAATTTTTATGAGATTCTTTCTTGGCTTTTTTTTCTCTTCTATTTTTAGGAGTCAAAATTATCCAGAAGACTTATACATGTTATATGGTATTTTATTTTGTACCCCCATAACTTTTGAATTGAAAGATTTATTTTATTCACCCCATATATCTTTAATTTTTTATTAACACATACCATTGTCTTCCTGTTTATAAGGCATCACATCATTTATCTCTTCTTCCACTAACTGATTGACAGCCTCTAACTTCAATTCTCTTAAATCCATATGATTCATATTGGTTTGATCAAAACTGACTCTGCAAGGATAGAAGAAAAAAATTTAAAATCTCCGCTATTGTAAAATGTATTATATGTATTAGTTTAAATATCAAGTATTTACAATCATAAATGAATAAAGTCGTAGCCATATTTTGATTTGGTTTTTATTTTTCATGGCAGAAATAAGTTGAATATGTGAAATCTCATCATATTTGTATAACAATTAGATCCATCAGTATATCAAGAAACTGTGTCAGATTTGGGACCAATTTAAATCTTATAAATCTATAATGCTAATGGTTTCTAAATTCCTTATACATGAAATTTCATTGTTGCGCTCTGTTTCAGAAATAATAATAATCACTGCTGGTAATATTTTGATGTATAAGAAGCTAAATAATGTAGTGTCATTGATTGTTTAAGATAAACAATCACTGTACCCACAATTCCTCAGATCTGAAAGGGCAAATTCCCCATCAATTTTTGCAATAAAAAACATTGCACAATATACTATCCTTCTATTACACTGAATTTGAACACAGTGTATAATTGAAGCAAGCCAGTACTTCTTTTTACACTTTTTCTGTCTTGACTTGGGAAAGATAATTTATTATGGCTTCATTAATGTTAAAAATCTGTTGCTAAGCAATGACATGTGTGCACTCTTTTTTCTTTTCGTAATGGTAGTTATGAAGTTATGTATTTGTTTCTATGTTTTGTCTCTGTCTTTGGACTATTATTTTTAGGACTTGTGGTTCGATTCTTACTTACTTTACGATCTCCACTGTGTAATAATATACAGTTATTGACTGGGTCCGAAAACAACAGCTGTTTTGTTTGACCCGAGGACTGAACTGTTGCACGAAGCCGAAGGCTGAGTGCAACAGTTTAGTCAGAGGGTCAAACAAAACAGCTGTTGTTTGAGGACCCAGTCTATAACTGTTTTGTTATACCTTTTCATGTTCAATGAATACGCTCCATTTCATCTGAATACAATTCACGTCGCCAATTTAGTTATCCAGACGACAGGAGATCATGTGATATGGGCGTGATATTTTTGAACCAATCAAAATAAGGCAGGTGGTCAACAGATCGGTGTCGGTCATGTTAATAACTTGTATAACTTGTGTCCAATCCCTTTTGCATTTTTTTTGCAAATAAAATAAGTTTAAATCAAATAAATCGGTGTTGGTCAACAGACTGAAAACTGTTGACTGGTCAACAGATCGTTTTTTGGTTTGAGAAATAAAACAGACAAATTGTTGATATTTTCCCCAATGCATTTATATAAGGAAAATATTATAAGGTACAATGTATAACAATTATCAATGTTTATTACTTTCTTAACCTGAATTTAACTAAAACATATCGCTGTTGTTTTTAAATTTTTTTATAATTAATACCTAGGTATTGGTACACCCTTTCCTTGACAGACTTCCAGATGATGTATAAAACAATCTCTACGCCTGCGTGTCTCACCACAGATAGGACAATGAAAATGATGTCCCATTACTTTCCCTTCTATTGAAACTCCTCTACAATCTAGGTAGCAGGGTAAAACATAGTATCCTGAAATGTACAGAAAGTATTTTATCACATTAAAGATAATCAGTATCCAAAAATAGAAACTCAAGTCATAAAAGCTTGTAATATCTATGTGCACTGACCAGCAAAACGTTATGATCTGATATAATATCTTTGTATATACAATGTACAACAATATACCACAGATTCATGGATGAAAGTATGAGAAATAATATTCAAATACATATATATGTATATAGACAAAAATTCACTTTTTCTAATAGAAACTGAAAAATTATAAATCACAACATTGCATTTAATTACCAACAACTTTTAAACACACACTGTCCATAAATATTTATAGTTTTCATAACGAGAAAGAATTGTATATTGCTGGATATCAACTCTCGTTATGTAATTTCAAAATAATTGTATATCGATGGATATCAACTAGAGTTATGTAATTTCAAAATATAACAAACGAGCCTTTGGCGAGTTTATTATACATGTATATGAAATTACATAACGAGAGTTGATATCCAGTGATATACAATTCTTTTGAGTTGTTAAAACTATTTCTTTTATGATTTTCATAATAAATGCAGTGAATACTGTACAGCTCACATGGAAAACGCAAAATCCTTGTTGTCATCACGGACAAATTTTGCCAAACGTGGAATTCCACCGCGATCTTGAACGTGGACAACTGAATTCAGAACGTGGACAAAATATTTACCTGTGTGGTCCCCTCGTGACATCGTGTTGAACGCGGAATCATCGCGGGTCAACATGAAAATATAACTAGAAAGGAATGAGCTTAATGTCAACAAATGATCATTTTTTTTCCCAAATTATTATAATCAGAAAGTTTGGGAAGTTGAAGTTAAAATAGAATTTTCTTTGCAACAAGTTTTCCCATGGGATCGTCATAGTTATTTTTGAATTACGATAATTGCAAGCCTCAAATACTTTGGTTGTTTCATTGCCGTGAAAAATTCCATGTATTTTCTGTCAAATTAATGTTCTTTCAAATATTTTCAAGCCGAAATGTGCACGGATGGAAAATAAAATAAAATGTTCAATGTCAACAGCAAGAATCCCTCGGCGTCTTATAGTTGCGTAATTGTCACTTGTCAAGTCTCGGCTTTATTAGTTTTATAACTTTTAGCAAAATATTCTGTCAAAAAATCGTTTTCTATCAAATCTTTATCATAAATAGCTTAAAATTTGAAATAAAGCCTGGAAATAGCACATAAAGCAGGAGTGCTTTCGGAAGCCATTAGATTATATACATAATAGATACGCATAGGTAATTTTCTAAAAATAGAACTAAAAACCGACCAATGAAAAAAATCAATATCTCAGGTGATATGAATACACATTAGGTAGAGACGCTCAATCAACAATTGAAGCATGCTTTTAATAACAAATACACATCTAGGAATGTTGATTGTTTTATTTACATGCATTTGGATTACGTTCATGAACTACGATACGATTTGGACAAATAATGAAATAATTATAGTCCCAGGATACGATTGTAGAAAGATGTAAATATTCCTCGCTTTGCATGTTTGCAACAAAATCAAACATATGTACAGTAAAAATTAATTTCTCTGTGTGGCCGCGATGGTTCCACGATGATTCCGTTTTCAAAAATTTGTCCACATTGGTTCACGTAATTTAAGGTGGACATCCGCGATCATCCACCCTGCTACACGGAATCAGCTAATCAGTCCACGTCGCGAAAATCCACCCAAAAACAAGGACTTTGAGTTCATCCGTGTGAGCTGTACAGTATTTGGTGCCGAACTGCTGTTTTGTTTTAAATAACAACACCTTTTCTATGTAATGTTAATCACGGACAACGAGATTTCAAAGTTATCCTATAGACACGTCAAAAAAGTAATGTGTTATTACTTGGCGCTCGACCAATGAAATTCCTGTAAAAGCGATTCAGCAAGTTCATATATAACTCCAGCTTCAAAGTGTCGTTGGGTACCAGAAATAACTATCCGTGCAAGGAATAGATAATAATAGTGCATCATAAGAGAATACCAACTTTTTTTTTCACAAATGTGCTTTTCATATTTGAAAGGGGATATCAAAAGTTAGAAATGTTTTACTCTATAATGAAATCTGTAATTTATTTCTGTCATCTCCTTGTCTAATTAATGATGTGCTGCCTTATTATTGAATCAAATCATCCTACTTCTGTTACTCACATACTTTTTATACCTTAATGTTCCTAATGTTAGTGTTTAGCAAGTCTGTTGTATTTATTTTCTATCATAAGAACCCCGACCCCACCAAGTACCATATTTTCATAAAAGATAGATAAAAATCTCAAACATCTAGAACATGTATAATGTCTCATAAAATGTTACAACTTTGAACAAGCAGCATTTGATTTCTATCAGGTTTGAAAAGATGATCCAAGTTTGTGTGAGTATTTGAAGTTCATACATGATGACAGTGTTTGTAAGAGTACTTTACATGATATATTATGTTTGTTGATGACCCTGAATCCATGACCAAAAGTCAAGATACATGGATGTAGTGTTGTTCAACATTAAACAAATCAATTCCGCTAAAACCGATACTAGTGGCTAGATGCCTGATATGTTATGTTTGTTAATGACCCAACATCCATGACCAAAAGTCAAGATACACGGATGTAGTGTTGTTCAACATTTAACAAATCAATTCCGCTAAAACCGATACTAGTGGCTAGATGCCTGATATGTTTGTTAATGACCCAACATCCATGACCAAAAGTCAAGACACATGGATGTAGTGTTGTTCAACATTTAACAAATCAATTCCTCTTAAACCGATACTAGTGGCTAGATGCCTGATATGTTATGTTTGTTAATGACCCAACATCCATGACCAAAAGTCAAGATACATGGATGTAGTGTTGTTCAACATTTAACAAATGAATTCTGCTAAAACCGATACTAGTGGCTAGATGCCTGATATGTTATGTTTGTTAATGACCCAACATCCATGACCAAAAGTCAAGATACATGGATGTAGTGTTGTTCAACATTTAACAAATCAATTCCGCTAAAACCGATACTAGTGGCTAGATGCCTGATATGTTATGTTTGTTAATGACCCAACATCCATGACCAAAAGTCAAGATACATGGATGTAGTGTTGTTCAATATTTAACAAATCAATTCTGCTAAAACAGATACTAGTGGCTAGATGCCTGATATGTTATGTTTGTTAATGACCCAACTTCCATGACCAAAAGTCAAGATACATGGATGTAGTGTTGTTCAACATTTAGCAAATGAATTCCCCAAAAAACTCATGCTAGGGGCCATCGTAGATTTACTATGAGGTAGGAGTATTTGCTCTTGTGGAAGGCCTCACGTTGACTTCAAGATGAAGAACAACAATGGAAGCATTGTACAATTTGCGTAACCTACCACGTATTAATAAGGATTTTATCCCATAAAGATTTACTTCATATCCCTTTATTTGTTAACGTTGATGTAGCACAAAGTTATATACAAACCTTTACAAAGAATTCTTCTGTTCCAATGTGAATAATGATGTGATTTTAATTTCCTCATATAAGATGGTTTAAATTTCTCAGCAGGACACAAGACACAATGCTTCTTTCCCTTGCAACAGTTTTCCTCTAGACATTTCTCACGAGGTAGGTCATTAAGAGTTCTTACGACTGAGGCATGTTCCTGTTAAAACAGAAAATCATATTTAATCCGTAAACATGGATGTGCATAGCTGTATGACCATAAAAATTTGAAGGATTCATCAAATTGATGTCAGAATCCTAAGGGCTATTCCAGAAAAATTTACCATCCGGAGGAGGAAGGCCAGTTTCATTTTTTCTCTCTTGGTCCTTGGGTTCAGCCTGATGTGAGAATCATTGACTAATGATAGAAATAATATTTTTTTCTAATGGTGGTGGGGTCTAAAATATATGGCGTTCCCCCCTGGGTGGTAGCTTTAAATGGAATAGCCCGAAGATTTAAAAAGCTGTCATTGGAACCTTAAACTTATGTCGGACAGGATGTAGGAATATTCGGAAAATGGATTAAACAGGTTTCACTGTGCATACAATGTTCTCTGGTTATACAGTCCCTCTTTAATGGTGGTCTCTCAATTAATGTCACCTATTTTCATGGTCCATTTTTCAAAAACATATCCTTTTTATGTTATTTATTCCCTTGATATTGCCAACTGCACATATAAGCAACTTTTTGCCTGGTCCAAAATGTGGCAATATACCTAAACAATATTTTGTTGACCATACAGACTTAGCAGAAGTAGTCAACCAGACAATATACAGCTAAACAGATTAAGCTGAAATAGTCAATCAGACCAAACATGGTGCACAAACTAACCTGAGTAGTCATTTGTCACCTATTTTCATGGTCCATTTTTCGAAAACTTACATCCTTTTTGTGTTATTTATTCCTTTGATATTGCCAACCTCACATATTAGCAACTTTTTGCCTCGTCCAAAAGGTGGCGATATAACTAAGGATGATTTTGTTGACCATACAGACTTAACAGAAGTAGTCAACCAGACAATATACAGCTAAACAGATTAAGTTGAAATAGTCAATCAGACCAAACATGGTGCACAAACTAACCTGAGTAGTCATTTGTCACCTATTTTCATGGTCCATTTTTTGAAAACTTACATCTTTTTTTGTGTTGTTTATTCCTTTGATATTGCCAACCGCACATATTAGCAACTTTTTGCCTCGTCCAAAAGGTGGCGATATAACTAAGGATGATTTTGTTGACCATACAGACTTAACAGAAGTAGTCAACCAGGCAATATACAGCTAAACATATTAAGCTGAAATAGTCAATCAGACCAAATGTGGTACACAAACTAAGATAAGTAGTCAATTGTCACCTATTTTCATGGTCCATTTTTCGAAAACTTACATCCTTTTTGTGTTATTTATTCCTTTGATATTGCCAACCGCACATATTAGCAACTTTTTGCCTCGTCCAAAAAGTGGCGATATAACTAAGGATGATTTTGTTGACCATACAGACTTAGCAGAAGTAGTCAACCAGACAATATACAGCTAAACAGATTAAGCTGAAATAGTCAATCAGACCAAACATGGTACACAAACTAACCTGAGTAGTCTATCAGACCAAATACTACTATGTAATAAAAGAATCTTCATGAACAAAGCTGGACTAGGCCAAAAATAAAATATTGTTTGTTTCCCCTCCCGCGAACGACCCGCTAAAATTGCAGCTACCCAAAAAATTTTATCTGCCACTGCCGTTCATTTTTTTTTAGTCTTTAGTCGAAAAGAGTTTGTTATGTAAAACATGCATTATCAAATATATTTGAAGATTTCAGTAAATTTTTTATTTGAAGAAAAAATAAAATAATTTTCCTACCTACCTACCCATTACCTGAACAACCCAGTCGGGGAGGGGAAACCAAAATATTTTTAATGTTGGCCCTATCAATAGCAGAAATCGGCCAAAAAAGCAGAGGAAAATCATCCCTGTGTAAAGAGGGTGCACTTTACTTACAATTATGTCGTCATTCTCTGAAGGTGGTGGTAAATCACTAGTCATACTATAGACTTCCTCCAACTGTTCATCGGTAACACCTTGAGAGTCATAAGACTTGGTATCTTTAGACTGTGTTTCACATCTCCAAACATGGCATATAAGCGACTTCCTTTCTTCATATATTGAATTACATGTAGGACAATGGTAATGCCCTTTTGGTGTTTCCTTTTCTTGGCATGCATCTTGACACAATTCTATTTTATGATCTGAAAGAGAAAATACAGTTTAACTTCGTTGACTCGAACACCCAAGGGACTAATGAAATCAGTTTGAGTAAAAGGGTTATTCGAGCTATTAAGGTCAAACTCTGTTTGAACTTGAACAAAGGGACCAGAAAAAGAGTTTGACACATCAATGGTGTTCGAGCTATTGCAGTTCCAGTCATCGAAGTTCAACTGTAATTCTTTTATATAAGATTTAAATTGCAGTTTTAGGCGGAAATGACTAACATGACTTAGACTACAGTATAGAAAATCAAGGAGTTTTCAAGTCTCGACATTAACTTTTTTACAAACTTGTCTAATCTGCAAGTGGACTACATACATTGAAACTAGAAACTCATTAAACATAGCAATTACCTACTAACTCAAGAAAATACATATAAACAGTGAATCATTTAGGTTAGGCCATAAAACTTTAATTTATTGGTTCTCAGACCCTACCTCATCTATTCTGAGCTTGAAAAAAGCCCCTCATTGACCCTATTTTTGCCTTTTCAATAAATTGAAAATACAGTGGATTTCACATATAGGTTTTAGCCTCAATGGTAGGAATCTAAGAGCAGATTTAGACATGCTTTTTAAAGTCCAAGCACCCAAGAGCAATCTTGACCAACTTTAATTGGCTACCGTATTCCTCGTATTAAGCGCCCAGGGCACTTAGAAAATTTGCAGGGGGGGGGGAATGTCTGGCAGAACTTATTTAGTATGACAAAAACCAGGTTCCAAAACGAAGTTCTTGTGATGGAATTCTTCGATCTTTCATAAGTACACGATGTAATCAATGAATGGTCAAGTACCTAACCTGTACGAGTTATTACAGAAAAATAACATGCATGTGAGTTATCTGCTCTTTATTCCTAATTTTTTTTAATTCTGTAATTTCATATGTATGTAGCAACCTTTAATATATTACCTTTTTTGGTCACTTGGGAATTGCTTAGACCCTTGCACAAACACTAATTATTGAGCCTGGATTAATCATTTTTGAAATTCAAAATATTTTTGATGAACCATGGTTAATCAATGAGACAAGGTCTCTAGTAATAGAACTTTAGTTGTAATAACTATGGTTAGTTATTACAGGCATATGACTTAAATATTTATTAGTTTATTAGACACTAATAGAATTACTAAGAAACTTGTGCAGAACCTATTGACATGCTTTGATTTTCATACATTACTATAAATTAAAATATAATCTGATTAGGCATTATTCTGGTCTGGGGAAAACACTTATAAGTGATGTAGAGTAGCTGTAATAACACCCTTTTATTATTACAGGCATACTTTTCCTGTAACAACATATATATATTTTGCAAAATTGACAAACTATGAAAAATCCTATGATTTTAACTCCTAGCACGCTGATAGACAATAATGTAAATAATAAAATGGTATACATTTTAAACAAAACTATGACTGCATAATGCCTATTTGAAGCATGTAACATACATATGTTATCAATTTTTTCCCTTAGTAATAACACATGCATGTTATTTTTCTGTAATAACTCATTCAGATTAGGTACTTGACTTTCAACTAAAGAAATCTGTGACAAACAGAAGTGAAAAATAGGACGGCTTGGTTGTTTGTACCGAAATGCATATGAAAAACATGATAGCTTGATTGTTTACAACCGGAAATTTGGATGCATATGCATACGCATGCGCAATTGACGAAAAACAAATCAATGACAGAACGTATGAAATAAAAATGCATGAGAGTTCCACGGAACATATGTGTCGCCTGCACTTTATATATAAAGAATTCCTGTTTTGTTATGACAAAGTCAAATGATAATCAGAAAAAAATCAAAACTAAGGAAAATCAAAATGCATGGGCATATCTACAATATATATTAAAGCATTCTGCAAGTTTAGTTGGAAAGTACCAAGTGATCCGAGAGGTTGCAGATAATGGAGACATACCCTTATGACTCCATTTGCTAAAAACATAGAAAGCAGCCACAGCCTGCTAAGCTCACCTCGTTACACAGCATTGTCACATGTTGCACATGTCAATAACCAGGAATGGATTATAATCATTCATTTAAACAGATTCAGTCATGCATAAAATGTAGGTCAGAGACAGCATCTGAAGCATGCATTGTTGTTGTCATC
>MJUU01061480.1:58312-69632 GCA_002080025.1 Modiolus philippinarum
CATGTCAGTAAGCGGGAATGGACTTTAACCATTCTACCTAACCAAGTCACTCATGCGTAAAATGTAGGTCAGAGACAGCATCCGAAGCATGCATTGTTGTTGTCATCCCAAAATGCATCATACATACCAGTATGGTTGATGTGGGGCATGTCAGTAAGCAGGAATGGACTTTAACCATTCTACCTAACCAAGTCGCTCATGCGTAAAATGTAGGTCAGAGACAGCATCTGAAGGATGCATTGTTGTTGTCATCCCAAAATGCATCATACATACCAGTATGGTTGATTTGGGCCATGTCAGTACACGGGAATGGACTTTAACCATTCTACCTAACCAAGTCGCTCATGCGTAAAATGTAGGTCAGAGACAGCATCCGAAGCATGCATTCCAGTTGTCTTCCCAAAATGCATCAGGCATACCAATATGGTTGATGTGGGGCATGTCAGTAAGCAGGAATGGACCTTAACCATTCTTTCTAACCGGACGCGGACACCGACGCCGACGCTAGGGGTATCACATAAGCCCCCCTCACTATCGTGAGGTGAGCTAATGACAAAGTCAAAAGACAGCTAAAAAATCTGAGAAAAAAATAAATGAAAAACTAAATGCATGGTGCACATCTGCAATATATATTGAAGCATTCTTGCAAGTTTGGTTGGAAAGTACCAAGCAGTGTAGGAGGAGTTGCAGATAATGGAGGTATATACCTAAAAAAAATTTAAATTAATCAACAAGAGGCTTTCAAGAGCCTGTATGGCTCACCTGGGTCATGGCTGACACAATAAGTCAAAATAATCACAAAGTTTAAAGTTCTCATTTTCAAATTCGTTTATTAACTGTTTAAAGGTCTCATTTTGAAGTTTGCTGATGTTATATGATCCAAAATTAAACTATGTTCCCCACTGGCAGTTGGAGGAAGACCGACTGTCACCTTTCTTGAAGATGACCATGTAAGGATCATTGTGCCTCACTTTGGTTCCAATTGGCATAGTATTTTCAGAGGAGATCTTTAAATGATTTCCCATGGGGTCCAAGGTTAAACAATGTTCCCCGCTGACTGCCATCTTGGATGCTATGCAGACATGCCAGACACATTTTATGAAGGGGACCAAGTAAGGACCATTGTGACTAAGTATGATATCAATTGGCCATGTACATTCAGAGGAGAAGATCTTTGAATATGTTTCCCTATAGGGTCCAATGTTAAAAACACGTCTCCTCCTGGCCGCCACCTTGGATATGATGTGGGCTTGCTGAACACATTTTTTAAAAGGGGCCACCTAAGGACCATTGTGACTAAGTTTGGTTCCAATTGGCCTAGTATTTTCAGAGGAGTTTTTGGAATATTGTCCAATTTTGGACAAAGTTCCCCGCTGGCGGCCATTTTGGATGACATGCAGACTTGCCGGACAAAATTTTTAAAGAAGACCACCAAAGCACTATTGTGACCAAGTTTGGTTCCGATTGGTGCAATGGTTGCAGAGAAGATCTTTGAATGCTTTCCCATAGGGTCCAATGTTAAACCGCGTTTCCTGCTGGCGGCCATCTTGGATATGATACAGACTTGCCACCTAAGGACCATTGTGCCCAAGTTTGGTTCCCATTGGCCCAGCGGTTTCAGAGAAGAAAATGTTTGAACGAAAGTTTACGATGGACAGACAACTGACACAGTGATGGCAAGAGGATCACCATGGCATAGCCATGCAAGTCAGTTATAAAATTATGCAGGCTATGAAGTTAAGATGCTATTTCAATATCTATCTAAGAGAGATGTTTGTTTGGGGAGCAAACCAAACTTCCTATTTGACACAATATACATTTACACACAATTATTATTAATTTGTAAAATAAGTATAGATTATGAAAGTATTTTTGCAAAAAAATGTAAAAATTTGTACAAAAACACTTTTTTGCTCTCGATTATGTAACAAATAATTATTTTTAATTAAGTGATAGCAGGGAATTTCTCTAAAATTTAAAAGAGAAAAGTAAACCAAAGAAGATTTGAAAACAGAATTTAAAGGGAAATAACCAATAACCATATGGCATTAAAATTTTTTTTTTTTTGTGAAAAAGAGTCAATAACTACAACACAGGCTGTTGGATCTTCTTCAAAATTTCAGAGTATGTAGATCTTGATATGCTGAACATTTTTGCAATTTACACTTCACCTCTATCTGTTACAGTTTTTAAAATTAAAAAAATGCATAAATTTGAAAATTTTACAGAAAAAGGGCTGTAACTCGGAGACGGGTTTTCCAATTTTCTTCAAAATTGCAGGGTAGATAGATCTCATCATTCTGAACAATTTTACACCATGTCAGATTTTTGACATCTGCAATGATTTTTGAGTTATTTGCCAAAAACAGCAATTTACCCCTATGTTCTATTTTTAATAACAGCGGCCATGTTGTTTGGTCCTCGGACTAACCGAACACATTTTTTAAACTACATACCCTGGTGATGACCCAGGCCAAGTTTGGATTAAATTGGCACAGTGGTTTCAGAGGAGAAGATTTTTGAAAAAAAGTTTACGACGGACGGACGACGGACGCCAAGTGGTGGTAAAAGCTCACCCTGGCATAGCCAGGTGAGCTAAAAACTAAATGCATGGTGCACATCTGCAATATATATTGAAGCATTCTTGCAAGTTTGGTTGGAAAGTACCAAGCGGTCTGGGAGGAGTTGCAGATTATGGAGGTATACTCAATCACACCAATAAGCTAGAATGGCAAAGTCCAAACATAGCTAGAATTCTAAAAAAAATCAAAATTTAATCAAAAACTAAATGCATGGTGCACATCTGCAATATAAATTGAAGCATTCTTGCAAGTTTGGTTGGAAAGTACCAAGCCTAGCCAATACAATATAAGAAGCCACAAACTAAGTTTTTAATAACAAATTGACTGTCAGTCTCTTGGCATAATTCTTTTCTCTTAGGTACATAATCTGAACCTTTGTAAAACAGTTCACTTATACAGGATTTCAGTAAGAATAATCTTGAAGTGTAGATATATATACATGCGATACTTATCCATACCATTTACAGTGACTGTTTTAGGTTTCCTGGTATCAGGAACTCTTACAATGGATGCATTTTGCCCCTAAAATTGAGATACATAAATATTTAATATGATAGAAGCATGAGAAGTTGAGTGAATAAATTCTTATATCAATTATGTCAACATTTACATGTTATCAATATAGTCAAACCTGCATTAGCGACCACCTCTAATAAGCAAAAACCTGCGTTATATGACCCAAATTTTAATATCCCTACATAGTGCTTTCTTTGTAAATTGATGTTAAAAATTGGATAACAGGAAACACCTACAATGGCTGAAAATTATAATTACATGCAACAATTTGCAAGGGAACTACACAAGAAAATCACGTATAAGACAAAAGACAAATGCATACAAAGATAGGAACTCGGGACAGCCGGACTTGGTACCGACACTAGCAAAAGCCAGCGGAAGGGCTAAACCAGTTTATGGGTACCCAAACCTCCCCTTTATCTGTCCCGTTTCCCTATTGTATAAAACATACCGATAAAACCCAATACAGGTAGACTACTAATCCATGACCACAATCTTGAAAGGAGAGAAAAAGACAATGCGTAATTTTGAAAGATGGGTCATGGGGTGTTCGTGAACCTGTATTAAAAGACATTCTGTCTTATGCGACCTTATTTTGAGGTTCCCTTGGAAGGTAACATAAGACAGGTTTGACTGTATTTGTTTGTGAATTGAGACAATAATCACAGTCACGATAAATTAATGATGTATATTTTCAAAATAGTCATGTGTATGAATATACAGTCGAACTTCGATGGCTCGAACACCCAAGGGACCGAAAAAAACAGTTTGAGAAAGAGGGGTGTTTGAGCTATCGAGGTCAAACTGTGTTTAAATTCGAACATAGGGTCTAGAAAAAGGGTTCCAGATATCCATGGTGTTCGAGTTATTGCAGTTCGAGTCATCGAAGATCCACTGTATATTTATCTTAGTCTTGTCTGTTTTTCACATTGAGTTCCAAACCATTGTGACAAAAGTAGAGGCTCAGACCCTGTATTGCTCACCTGGCAAAATGCTGAACAGCACAGGTTTTGATGGTCAGCATGGTTGCCATGGGGAAGAAATGAGCAATCTTTGTGAAGGACCCTCCATTATCATTCCTGGAAAGCTTATTTGAATTTGCTTCAGTGGTTGGAGAGGAGTTGATGAAAATGATGTTTTTCCCATAGGGTCCTATGTTAAATAAAAGTTCTGCATTTACCCTGCTTACAGCCATGCTTTTTGCCAGATCAGAATGAACTGAGCAAATTTCGTAAAGGACCTTGCATATATCATTCATGTAAAGTCTGGTTGAGTTTGCTTCAGTTGTTCCAGAGGAGTTGACATAAATGATGTTTTCCCCATAGGGTACAATCTTTAATATAAGTTCTGTGCTGGATGGCGTGTTTTTTTGTCTGATCGGAATGAAATAAGCAATCTTTGTAAAGGACCTTCAATACATCAATGTTAAAAATATATTATATAAAACACTGCATATACTGTCTATCAATATATATTTTTCTACAATTACAACAAATATAACATTGTATATAAACATGTAAAATTGGACTAAAACTTAACAGTTCTTAGAGAACCTACTAACAACCAAAGCTGTAAGGATTCTTTTATAATAAATACCTCTTTCTTGGCATGTGCAACTAGATGACGGATCAATCCAATCCTTTTCAGAAATGTGACATCTTTACATACAGGGCAGTGGTAGTGACATTCAGAACGACCGAAACATGTCTTGTAGCACTTCAAAATCATCAAATCTGCAAGTTAAAATACTAGATGAAAATGAATTTCAATAAAATCAATGTACATTTTGCAAACAGAACATTTGTGAAAAAAAAACAATTCATAAGTCTTTCTCGTCTTCCAACACAAACACTGAAATTAAGAACTCTTAAAGTTCATCAGTTCAGGCTTGCTGCAGCTTTACAAAATCATTACAAAGATTGCACCCCATCATCAAAAATACCCACTTGGTCTCATTTTGCATCTCCACCAATATGTATCTACAGTGGTAGCTTGGCAAGAATGTAGCCGAGTGTGGGTTAATATTAGAACTGTGGAGATAGTATGACTGATATTTTGTTTGGTGCATGCTTTGCCTAAAATGCATGAGCCTAAAAAAAATAACTGTATTTCCGGTAACATACTCTTCAAAATAAGGGTTGTTAGGTAGGCATTTTTTTTTTTTTACCAAAACATATAAAACATATAGAGAGTAACTTCTGGACTTTAACAGTGCTTCTTTCATGTCTTTAAAAATTGCCAAAAAACTTTAGGGTAGGCATTTTTAGCCTCAAAAATCTAGGGTCTGTAGGGTTACCGGAAACACAGATTTTTTTTCATATTCTGCCTTAGAATGCATTGTGTTCAGTGTTCTTAGGAAAACCATACACCAAAATGTTTTTAATGGTCAAGAAAATAAAAAGTGTCATGTCAATGGTTGAAAATAAATTGCTGTTAAACCAAAATTGACAATGTAATCATGGTATCCATAGTTCTGAAACAGCAAATTACCTTTATAATGTACAGCATATGCAAAGTGTTTCATTTCCAAATGGTTTTTTGTCCTGGATGGAATGGAAGGTTTAAATTTGCTAGTGTCACAAAATGGACAGTGTACAGCTCTACATCCACAGTTACTATCTTCACATTTCTTCAGTTCTATGGTACTATCAACAGGAAAAATTGTCTTCTCTGACCCATAATTAACCTCTGTTTGGCTTTCATTTTCATTTGTTACTATGAAAGAGTTACTATTTTCATTATTTCCAATCGAAGGAATGGTATCTTCATTGGTCTCCTTTGAAGGACTGACATTTTCAATACGTCCCTTAGCATAACTTTTACTGGTGTCTATTTTTTTACTAGATATGTTTTTGGTAACAGTAGCAACAGGCAGATTTGCAGATAATTTGACATTTTGTTTTTTCTCTGGATGATCTATACTTTTGCTGGCCTGTTTGCTATTAGATTTTTCTTCTTTTTGCTCCTTGTTTTTAATTTCTTGACTTTGTGTATTATTGCTGCTTTTTACACGGTCAGGACTCACAAGCTTCCCTCCCTTGTAGTTTAGAATTGAAACTAAGCGTTTTTCTGAAAATTTTGGTGATGCATTGCCCTGAGTTGATGTGATCTTCTCATTACTCTTTTTGCTTGTGCTTGGAGTTGAACTCTGACCTTTCTTTTTGCCGTCATCTTTATCGTCACCAAGATTCTACAATATAAAAGATACAGAGTATTACAAGAGTTTGAAAAATGTCAATCCTGACAAAACAACAGTTGCTAATTTTATCTTGCAATAGATAATAGAAAAATAGTCTAGGACTAACAGAAAAACTATTTTAACAAGTCACATGACTGACAGGCAAAAAAGTTTTTTTTTTCTTGAATCCTGTATTCCATTCATTAACACTGATTACCTGTAAAAGGAACATATATAGAAGTGATAGATTATAACATGAATTTTTACAAGTACAAGAAACATAAAAATTCCATTAAATTACACGAAGAAGATAGAAAATTAAGGAACATGGGGCTGTCTACTAGTAATTTAATTTCCCCAGGGTGATACATGTATATCAAAGAAATTTTAGATAACCTGTCCTTGCAGCTTGGTTTAATCAATACATGTACATGTATTTACTAAAAATGTAAAACTCTAGAATGGAGTGAATTTTTCAGAGAACAACTGATCATGAATATTGTTTAATTAATTCTTCTGTAATTTTAGAATGTTCAAGTACTTTCAGGAACAAGCCAGTATTTTTTATAAGAAAATGTTCTAAAATTCAAATGTAAATGCAGAGTATTTTTTCTGGAAGAGACGGTAGTTTCATACTACTACAACTTCAGTCCAGACATTTACTGAAAATAGTAAATGTTATTAAAAATTGTAACATTCTCTTTATATTATTGAAAATTGTAATATTAAAGTATTATTGCATTATTTTATGTTTGGCTCCAATTCAAATTCAAAGTTTAACAATTAACTTTTTTAACTTTGCTGAGTAGTAACTGTTCATACTGTCTAACTTAAGTCTATTCATATAGACTGACCCACTGGTCACTAGAGGGTCAGGGTGTGCATCAACACATGCAATAGTCCAGTTTCCTTGACTTACTTTAGTATTTAACCGCATTCCATGCTCGACCCTTCGTGACATATCCTTCTCATTATTTAGGGAAAAAGATTCACCGAATGTACCGAAATCTTGGTATACTTTATGACGGTTTGGTTTACGATATTGAAAAGGCCGCTTACGATACAAACGATACAGCTATAATTACATGTGGACTGAAAAAGAATATTTTCGGCCTTCTTTTAGTGACATTTTTTCTATTGCATAATATAAAATACCTTACATTTTTAGAATAAATCATTCAATTTATNATGTGCAACTAGATGACGGATCAATCCAATCCGTTTCAGAAATGTGACATCTTTACATACAGGGCAGTGGTAGTGACATTCAGAACGACCGAAACATGTCTTGTAGCACTTCAAAATCATCAAATCTGTAAGTTAAAATACTGGATGAAAATGAATTTCAATAAAATCAATGTACATTTTGCAAACAGAACATTTGTGAAAAAAAAACAATTCATAAGTCTTTCTCGTCTTCCAACACAAACACTGAAATTAAGAACTCTTAAAGTTCATCAGTTCAGGCTTGCTGCAGCTCTACAAAATCATTACAAAGATTGCACCCCATCATCAAAAACACCCAGTAGGTCTCATTTTGCCTCTAAACCAACATGTATCTATAGTGGTAGTTTTGCAAGAATGTAGCTGAGTGTGAGTTAGTATTAGAACTGTGGAGAGAGTGTCACTGAGTATAGCTTTCCACATTGGTGTTGTCTGCACTACATAAGAGTTTTTATCTTGATGAGCCTAGATATAAATGTTGATAACCTTTGACTTTACCCATAAATCTATTTCAATCTAACTTTACAGGTTAATTATCCAACTGACAGGATACCTTGTATTATACTCATGAAATAGTTCAAGTAACTTGCCTATGGAGAAAATTTTTTTCAAACTGGTTAAATAACTTCCTAGTGATTACTTTTATTCATTAAAAAAAGAATTTTTTTAGGTTTGAGGTAAAGTCATTGAGTTAGAAATTTTGTTGTACCAACAATCAATTAGCTACTGCTGCTGACATTACATTATTTACTCACTGAGCTAAGCTTATATTTTGGTGCATGCTTTGCCCAAAATGCATTAGAATGCATTGTGGGAAAAGCATACACCAAAATGTTTTTATTGGTCGAGAAAATAAATAGTGTCATGTCAATGGCATGAATGGTTGAAAATAAATTGCTGTTAAACCAAAATTGGTAATGCAATCATGGTATCCATAGTTCTGAAACAGCAAATTACAAAAACATATTACCTTTATAATGTACAGCATATGCAAAGTGTTTCATTTCCAAATGGTTTTTTGTCCTGGATGGAATGGAAGGTTTAAATTTGCTAGTGTCACAAAATGGACAGTGTACAGCTCTACATCCACAGTTACTATCTTCACATTTCTTCAGTTCTATGGTACTATCAACAGGAAAAATTGTCTTCTCTGACCCATAATTAATCTCTGTTTGGCTTTCATTTTCATTTGTAACTATGAAAGAGTTACTATTTTCATTATTTCCATTCGAAGGAATGGTATCTTCATTGGTCTCCTTTGAAGGACTGACATTTTCAATACGTCCCTTAGCATAACTTTTACTGGTGTCTAGTTTTTTACTAGATATGTTTTTGGTAACAGTAGCAACAGGCAGATTTGTAGATAATTTGACATTTTGTTTTTTCTCTGGATAATCTATACTTTTGCTGGCCTGTTTACTATTAGATTTTTCTTCTTTTTGCTCCTTGTTTTTAATTTCTTGACTTTGTGTATTATTGCTGCTTTTTACACGGTCAGGACTCACGAGCTTCCCTCCCTTGTAGTTTAGAATTGAAACTAAGCGTTTTTCTGAAAATTTTGGTGATGTATTGCCCTGAGTTGATGTGATCTTCTCATTTCTCTTTTTGCTTGTGCTTGGAGTTGAACTCTGACCTTTCTTTTTGCCGTCATCTTTATCGTCACCAAGATTCTACAATATAAAAGATACAGAATATTACAAGAGTTTGAAAAATGTCAATCCTGACAAAACAACAGTTGCTAATTTTATCTTGCAATAGATAATAGAAAAATAGTCTAGGACAAACAGAAAAACTATTTTAACAAGATACATGACTGACAGGCAAAAACGTTTTTTTTTCTTGAATCCTGTATTCCATGCATTAACACTGATTACCTGTAAAAGGAACATATATAGAAGTGATAGATTATAACATGAATTTTTACAAGTACAAGAAACATAAAATTTCCGATACAAACGATACAGCTATAATTACATGTGGACTGAAAAAGAATATTTTCGGCCTTCTTTTAGTGACATTTTTTCTATTGCATAATATAAAATACCTTACATTTTTAGAATAAATCATTCAATTTATTCTTATTACATTTGTATTATTTGGATCTCCTGTGTTTTTCACGATGTCATAAGCGACGTCAATTGTAATGTAGGCGGATTTGTAAGGACAAAATAATAGTAAAATGTATCGTGGTATGTATCGAAATGCAGGTATAATATCGCAATACATATCGTTTGTCAAAAAGGTGTATCGTTACATCCCTACTCATTATAAGTCCTTGAATAAAGCATAAATGGAATTCATCTTCCTGCTGTCGCTGCTGCACTATCAGGTAACTTGCCTGAAAAGTGGCATACATAATGTGATAAACCTGTCAACTGAAAACTGGAGATTTGAAAATTTTTAGCTGGAGATTGGGCCTGAAAACTGGAGATTTTAGTAGACCTTTTCTGAACTATTTCTTACATTTTCTTCTGAAAGTTTTGGTGAAAGCAGTCATTTGTATACTACATGTATTATACTTTCTTTGATCACAGGCCCTTGTGGGATATTTCAAAGAATGGCAAATGCTGAGTACAATCTACACTTTGCCACATGCAAGATGTTTTTAATACTTCTTCTGTTTTGTGATGACTTGGATTTACTCTGGTAAACAACATCCTAATCATGTTTAAACAGCAAGCAACAGCTGATGATGTGTTCGATAAAAACCAAATACAGTATCGTTATGTGCATGAAAAGGTAAATTGTGATTCTTATCAATAATTTTATTTCATTTTTGTTAATATGGAATGTAAGAAAGGAAATAATTTGCAAAATTGAAAGCAAATAATGTGTTAAGGCCAAAATTAAATTGTTGTTTGTTTCCCCAAACCCAACTCTGCCATGTCAGATGTGGGTTGGTAGGTAGGGATTTTTTTGGGGGGGACCAGTTTTAAAACAAATTTCAACAGCATGAATTTTTAATGCAGAAAAAATAATTTCTTCTCCAAAATGGGCAATAAAATATTTTGGGTAGCAGCGATTTTTCTGGGTCGGTCGGGTTTGGGGAAACAAACAATATTCTATTTTAGACCTAACCACTTACTGATGCTTATTTTAATTTGTGAAATTAAGATTTTTTTGTATAAAAGAACTGCTACTAGAACATGTAGAATGGCATAAAATCTCAGAATTGCTGAAAAATGTAGACAAGAAATAAAGGGGAGAAAACCAAAAGGTATTTTCACAAAAATCACCAAAAAAAACCAGTGATCTATGCATTTATTTAGTACAAATACAAAACAAGTGAAGACCCTAATAGATGTCTTGCCCATCCCTGTTTGGATTCTAAATTGATGTGAAATCCAAGTGACTGAATGCTCACTAGACTGTGAATTTAGGTCACTGACAAAAGCCATATAGCAGGCCATCATGTACTTCAAAAGATCAAACAACATATAAAATATCATTGACCTACCATTAATACATCATAAGAAGCCAGACAGCTCACTAGACCATGAAATTGAGATCACAGGCATATGTCATATGGCAGATTGTCAAGCACTGTCCAAGACCAACCAACATGCAAAATATCATTGACCTACATCTAAGAGATGAGAAACTTAACATGTTCAGTAGACCATAAAATTGAGGTCAAAAATAAAAGTCACATGCCAGTCTGACAGGTACTACCCAAGACCAACCTACATACTAAATATCATTGACCTACCATTTACAGTTATTGAGAAATGCACTTAATAGGGCAATCTTAACATAGCCATTAGACAATGAAATTGAGGATAAGGACAAGTCATATGCCAGACTGACATGTACTACCCAA
>MJUU01061480.1:77246-89610 GCA_002080025.1 Modiolus philippinarum
TAGGTGTGGCCCTCTCGCCATTATGTGAATGTGGAGAAGTGGAAACATCAGAACACTACCTACTTCACTGTAGAAGATACCAAGCAGAAAGGATCGAGCTGCTCAACAACATCAGAGAACTAACATCAGGCTCAAAACCATCACTATCCCTTCTGCTCACAAAGGAAAACAAGCACCACGCAACAATACGATCATTTGTAGAAGACTACATAGACAGCACTGGACGCTTTCAGGAGATATGCAGTCCAGACAAAGAACCCCGATCCTGAACCTACACCACACCAAACTCAGCATACAGAGAAATTACAGAGAAGTCAGCATACGACTATTAACAACAGCACCAAGAGACAACAGTACTGCCAAGTCTCACGCATTAGGCGTGAGAGTCACGCATTTTCATCTTAAATTTCAGCAAATTCCTTTGATCTTTTTTATTTTCCCTTTGATCTTTATAAATTTTTGGAAATCTCACGCATTTTGCTTCCCAAAACTTGGCAGCCCTGAGACAAGTTGTGTCGTCTACGACCGTAGGATCAGGATCAGGATTACATCAAAACAGGATTAGCCCACTTTTGGCAACCCTACACTAGATTCTGAGAAAGGTACAGGAAAAAAGTGTTTTTAAAACAAGTTATTTAAGTGGAGTGAAGCAACCCAGGGTGAACAAACAGGCATGAACACAATCGAGGGTGGGGCGAAAGGGATTCAGCGCGAAATTACCCCAATATTCAGAATCGATTCACATTGAGCTACATGTAGGAGCAAATCTATACCACGTTAATATGGTGCATATTTTGTGCCCTATATGGAAGTATCGTATCTGACTCTGAGTGCGTTGTCACACTATCAAAACAACGCCTTTGATATACCTTTAAAATAAAGCTTGCTAGCATTGTTGAAAATTTTAAATTGTTGTAGTTTCAAAGAAAGAAGTGAAAACACTTCGATTCTGTAAGTGATAACATCCGTCTTGCGGATACAACGCTTGATTTCTAGGTAAAATTGTTTGGCAGCAGATAGGCTTTGACAAAATGGCGCTCAACACGAATCATTTGCAACAAAAATCAGAAGTCGATGACGGAAATGTAGATCCGAAAACATATTCAAACAAATCATTTCAAGTTAAATATCGAATATTGTAATTTGAATTTAATTTCAATGCATGGAAAATATTATTAGATATTTTGTAGAAGGCAAATTTGAAAATAATTACACAGAAAAAAGAAAAAAAGATATTCCGGATAGAAACTGGTTGCTCGACCCGAAATCCGTTTTCCAATTTATGCAATAAAATGCCACCAAAGAAATTTCAGAATATTTCAGACGTTTCTCCTTCAAGTAACAATGTAATATACTGTTTGAAACTAATTTTTTGCTGAAACATTAATCAATGAAGCTCTGTCATTTCGCCTAGTGTCCATCCGGAATGTCCTTTCTCCAGGCCTTGCCTTTGGCTTTGGGGCCCTTGGGCCCAGGTTTTCTTCAACATTTTTGTGGTACAGAGAAAAATCTTTGACTTGAAAGTATGATTGTCTTGTTGTCACCATCTAGGACTCCTAAAAAAACTGACCAGCTGCCTATCTGAGTGAGATTTAGGATTTGATCTGTATAGATGAGTACTTTCTGGAATTCGGTTGCACATTGCTCAGTCCGACACTTTAATATTGGTCTGACACTATTTTTCCGACACTCATTAATCTGACACTAATTAGTCTGACACTCATTAGTCCGATACTTATTAGTCAGACACTGACGTGATAGCCTTACCAAAAAATATGGAGAATTCCAGCTATTTTCGTCTTACAATTTTCCGGTGAATTTGCACCCGCTTTGCTATTCTCAAAGTATGCTAAAATGCAATCGAAAATCTTACTAGAAAATCATCTGTTTTACAGTGTTTGAAAAATACTCCTCTAAGGACACCGAAAATCATTTTTAAGTTTCAAGTGTGCAAGCATTTGCCCTCCCTCATGGCATAATTATCCCCGTGAAAATGCGGGGATATTGTTTTGGTCCCGTCCCTCTGTCCATCTGTCCGTCCGTCCGTCTGTCCTTTAGATGAACCTTTTCAAAGGAACTCCTCGCTCATTTTTTGGATTAAGGGTTTAATTTTGTTATGTATGCTGCAGACATGGCAGATGCGCAATAAGCTTTCGGTTTTTGATGTTGTTGCTGCAAACAAGAGGCCCCAAGATATGCTTTTTTTACTTAAGTGAGCTTGTTATTGGAACTCCTCCTGCATTTTTGGATTTATGGATTTAATTTTGCAAAAGAATTGTTGCATATAGTCTGTAGATTTGCAATAAGCTTTCAGAATTTTGATTCCGGTTCCAGCTTTGTTAAATTTATATTTGGTAAGTGTTTTGAAAAAATCTAATTCTGAATACTTGGAATGTAAAAATGTGATTACAACTTTGGTAAATCCTGAAAGTCTCAAAAACCATCTATTATAATTATTTTTTTTTATTGCAATTTTGGCAAAATTCCTGAAAGTCTCAAAGACAACTTGTGTTTGGAATTCTACCCAGCAACCACATATCCTTGTATTCCTGTTTAGTAAAAAAATTTGACTATCGATTATTTGAGATCCAAAATGTAGAGAAAAATTAAGCCCAGGGTCCATAACAACTGTTGTCCATGTCAAACAGGGAAGTGCAGGGATGGCCATCATTTCTGATGGCACCTCTTCTAGATTTAGTTTATTTCTGGCAATGGGCAAAAACCAATTTCAAGTGGCTGAATTTTTCACTTTAAAGTAAGTATGCATATAATTTTGTTGTGAAATCGAATATAAAAGATAAGCTATTAAACGGTTTTGGTGAAGATTTAATGCATCTGCAAAATTGGTATGCAGCAGGAAATAAATTCAAGAGAAAGTGGTCATACCTCTTTTGACACAGTACAGTCTGCACTTGTGTGGAAGGATATTTGGCATTTATAGTGTTCAACGTGTATTTTCATCTAAACAATGTCTGCTTTTCCTACTATTTCTCTAAATACTTTTATTTTCAACATGAATTTAACTCCTTTTCGTGGTCCTTTATTGAATCTCTTTTTGACCACTCTTTGCCATTTGAACCTTGAAACCCCAATTTGATCTTTATTACCGGAATGCAATAGAACTCAAACGTCTAAAAATGATTGGTTCAATCTATATATGCAGAGATTGCTTTGTGCTTGCATATTGAAAGGAGAAAAAAATGTCTATGACTTCTGCAGTGCAAGCACGCGAATGAACGTCATGCATAAAAATACTGTAAAACTGCACTTTATTTGTAATATTAAGAAATATTTAACATATTTTTACTAACACTTGATTAACACTAATCCATCTGAATTATATGTGGCTGAAATACAATTATATTTATGTGGCATAGTCAGAAGATAAAAAGACCAAGTGTCCTTTGAGATTTTTTGACCAACATAAGAACACTGATTGTATGAGCGACTGCTGGAAACTGTTCAACCATTTTATTTGGACAAGGGAAGAAAATGATGGTGTTGAATTACACTAGTTAACAAGTGTCGAACCCCGGTGTCGGACTAATGAGTGTGGGACTATTGAGTGTCAAAGTAATGAGTGTCGCACTAATGAGATGACCCCGTACTTTCTTTCTGGGCAAGAGTTCCTTTTGGTACCCCCACCATGTATTTCTATGATTATTCCATCAACCAAAGGGGTGCTATATGGAACTCTTTCCATACTCCATTGTGATAGGTCAGTTGGATGTTGTGGATATTCTACCCTAATGCATTTTATCCAAAAGTAAGGAATTCACTGTCGTATTAGAAATCCCCTGTAACACATGGTCACTTCCAACATGACCAAGTGAAGTATGAAAGTTGGCTCTCCTGTCACACTTCCCCTTCCTCAGTCGACATCCAAAGATCAAGTTTGGCTTTGCAAAAAAAAATTGTTCTTGGCAATTTGTTGGCGACAATATTTTAAATATTTTAAAACCTTCCCAGGCCATGACAGATTGATACATAATAGTATTGTTGGACATTTCAAAAGGACAATCATTGTATAAATGAGTTGACAATAGCAAGTGTCAGTGGCAGATCCGGACTTCCTCCTCCATAATTTTTCTTAAAGAGTGGGCCCGGAATCAAATTTTCTTAAAGAAGCCCAAGGAATTTTAAATATTTTCCAATCTTAGAGGTGCTGAAATTGCTAGATTGGTAATCAATAGGAACAAGTAGACCGTTAAGGTCATAGACATTGAACAATAACAATATTTAATGCATTATTTCATGGCAAATCAATTAATTTTAGTTATTGGAATTTGAATATTCTCAAAGTATGTGATCTGTACTTAATGCCCATCATTGTCAATAATTACAGAGGATCCAGTACAAATGTCATGACTGGAGTCATTTTTCACCTAAACAAGGTTTTGAAATAGCAACTACATATCAATATATTTCAAAAATTTCTTCAATCAATTTTCTTTTTTACTGATCAACCTGGTCATTTAGATTAAAGGTGATCATTCAGTGTACCTGAGATTTGTCAAAATAAACCATGTTAACCAAAAATAGGATTGTAATCAATGTAGACAATAAAAAAAACAACATTAAACAACAAACAAATCACAAGTAATAGTTATATTACATTACAAAAAAATAAATGCTAATTAAATATAGCTACACTTGAGAAAGCTGAAAGTGTATTATTATTAAACCATACACATGACATGTGTTTCTGATTTCTTATGCTATATTTAATTTACTAACACCTTCCACATAGTACTTATTATCATCATAGTCATAAGGCAATAAAATAATTTTTTTATTTCTTTTTTTTTTCAGACAATTGTGAAAAACTTTATATATGATAGAGTATAATTCTGAACATTAATATTAGATAAATTTGTACATCTAAACTTAAAATGTAACTCGTCTTCAAATTCAAATTTACAAAGTTGGCGCCTTAAAAAAACACCAAAAAAGGACATCCATTGTGCACAAATGACTACAGTACAGCCAGATTTACCGTGATAAATCACTGTGATAGACATATCACTCTGCTTAGTGAAATGTGTATATATTATTTCCTGTTTGAGGTATATACACAATTTCTTTTGCATTTAGAGTGATGGAGTCTACCGCTTAATATGCAAAAGAAATTATGTGAAATTAATGTTTTATACTTTAAAATTGCCACTTGTGAACGGCAGATTTTACGATAACCTGCATTTTGCGAACGTTATATGTCCATAGATATAAGTATCAATATTGCTGTATGCCCGATGGTAAAACATGTATAATGAAGTCCATAATCATTTTTTATCAAAATAAAGAAAAAATAGAATAAATATCTTTCCGTCATCCTTCAACTTTTTCACCTTCTCATCTGAAACCAATGAAGTAAATTCAACTTGATTTATACATGAAGGTCCTGTGCAAAGATTGCTAATTTCATTCCAATCCGACAAAAAACATGTCCACCAGCTCAGACCTTACATATCATTTATGATTAAATTTGACCCTATCATGCCTATAGGGAAAAAATCATTTTCATCATCTGCTCTGAAAATAACTAAACTGTACTAGAATGATATAGGATAGGGTGCTCATTTCATTCTGATTCGACAAAAACATTACAGCCAGCATGGAAAATAAATTACCATTGGTCCTTTGGGAAAATCAAACTTGTTACTCTTTAATCATCTACTCTGGAAGCCCTGAAGTAAATTCAACAAAACTTTACTGTGTAAATTACAGGAATGTTGAATAGTAAAGCCATAAAGAATAATATGTTTCTTTTGCCTTCTTCTACCCATCATTTTTTTTAAGTTGGTTGGTAGATGGGGAAAATATTTTATTTCATTGATATACATCATGCACAACTCTTTTATATCATTTTTAGTATGGAATGCCGAAAGGGTCAAAATTCTAAGATTGCAACTCTGTTTTAAAACTGTGAAAATGTAACTTGGTAATTTGTGATTCGTAATTTGAAATTCTAAAATTGTAATTTTGTTATTGCAACTGCGAAAACGTAATTACTTTATTGTAACTCTACAATTGTCAATCTGAAACTGGTAAACTAAAACTAGTAATATTGCAACTTCGAAAATGTAAATGCCTAATTTGAAATGCGGAACGCGAGACTTGTAACTTGTAACTTGTGAAGTGTTGTGACAAAAATTGCTTAATTAATTGCACTTCTCTATATTTGTCAGTCTATGATGTTTTAACCCAACTTCTTATTTTGCAATTATGTTGTTGCAACTGTACGAAAATGTTGATTGGTGATTTGAAATGCAAGACTCGAGATTTGTAACTTGAGACTTGTAACTTGAGAAATGTTATTATGACGACAGATGGCACTTTATGTACGGAAGCCGTGATGGGACATAAAAACGATGAAAGATTTTTTTTTTAATTAGTTACCTCGAGAAACAAAACACTACATTACATTAATCACATTTTACCTGCAAAGAACAAATGCAAATGCAAAAGGGATTGGACACAAGTTATATCAATATTAGATACGTTCTCTCCCTTACAAATATATATATAAACAAAGTATAATCAAAATGACGACTTACAATGAAAAGATATATAAAAGAGCATATTATCTCAATTAAAATGGAACAAAAACTTTTCAGAACATAAATACAAGTTGGGGGACTGGAGTGGGTGTTATCAAAGCACAAAAGAAATGAAACTGTGATTTCGGTTAACTGAGCGCATTACTAAATCGATGACTATCTGTAATAAAGAAATGTACACTTCTAAATAGTTCAGTATTTTGTAAATCAGTAAGATTTGGGTCACCAGGTAACAGCAATTCGATAGTTATAGGATATATATGTAGCCTATTAAATAAATCAACCGTACGACATTGTTCATAAAATGGACATTCCATGAAAAAATGGATGGTATCTTCAACAGGATGGCCACATAAGCATGCTGGACTTGATTTTATATTTACACGATACATATCTGCATTAAGGGAACTTAACATATGCGTTAATTTAGTATGAATGATATTTATTTTCCGAGCAGCAAAAGTAAAATATGGGGATGGTTTGTTTGTGTGTACCTTAATTCGCTGTTTAAGTATATTGATATTTCTACAGTTCCTACACAACACTGTTATATCGTGAAAACTGATTAACTGTTATCTCAAGAAAACAAAACACTGTTATATCGTGATAACGAATTAATTAACTGTTATCTGATGAAAACTAAACACTGTTATATCGTGATGACGGATTAATTAACCATTATTTCGAGAAAACAAAACATTCTTATATCGTGATCCCTTAGGGTCCAATGTTAAACCATGGTCCCTGCTGGCTGCCATCTATTTTGGCGGGTCAGAAAAATTTCGACAATTTGTGAAGATAGCTAGAATGTGCATTTTCCCATTAGGTCAAGTGTTAAACTATGTTCAGCCCTGGCGTCCATGTGTTGTTTTTTTTGGTGGATCGAAAAAAATAGGACAATTTTTGCGATGGATCTCATATACATCATTTCTTTAAAGTTTGGTATAAATTGTTCTAGCAAATTCAGAGAGGAGATAGTCAAAATGTGAAAAGTTAACGGACGACGGACGTCAAGTGATGGCAAAAGCTCCCATGGCCTTTGGCCAGGTTAGTTCAAAATGTGTCCATGTGACATGGATGCCCCCATCAAATGTTTAATAATGCTATTTGTGTTCAAAATCTTTATCATAGTATCGGCAAACAGGAAATCTGAAAAAGGGAGGCAGAGATAAGTCACCATACTAAAGCTTCAGACCAAAATTTTATATGAAATCAATTGTACGTAAAGAACCTGAGAATTTTTTGACGAAAATTTTGTCTTGTTACAAGCGTTCAAAATTTCAGATGGACAGGACGAACAGACAAGGGTAAACTTACCCCCCTTTCTGTCACCTAACGGCAGGGGCAAAAATATTAATCAATATACATGAAAGATCGGTAACAGACTTTCGATTTGTTATGGCAGGCATCTATGGATTTTGATCTCGGAGAGTCTGGTGTTTTGTATTATACAATTTGTAGAATGATTAAATTTTAGATATTTTACTTTTCTATTTTATTTTGATGTTATTTGTGTTGGATTTTATTCGTCTTGATCACTTATTTATTAAAGTAAGCCATGAGTAGGTATCTGGCTGGACCCAAAGTTTATAATTATTAGTCCAGGAACTCTATATCTGCCTGTATAAGTTTGGGCATTGACTCAACAGTGTTTTGTTTTCTCAAGATAACGGTTAAAGAATCCATTATCAAGATGTAAGAGAGTTTTTTATACGCCCGTCTAATGACGGACGTATTATGGTAAACTGATGTCCGATTGTCCGTCCGTCCGTCTGTCCTTCCCGGTGTGTCGGTCTGTCTGTCCGTCCGTTTCATATGTCACGCTCTAACTTGACAACCGTTTGACCGATTCACTTCAAACTTTGTAGAGGTATTTGGTATGATGGCTTACGATCTGTTTACTTTTTCGTGAAATTTCGATTTTTCTTGCAAGAGTTATTGGACTTTATTCGTCAATTTTAAGGCAAAATTTTACATGTCACTCTCTAACTTGACAACCCTATGGCCAATTCACTTCAAACTTTGTAGAGGTATTTGGTATGATGGCTTCATGGTCTGTATACTTTTTCGTGAAATTTTGATTTTTCTTACAGGAGTTATGGGACTTTATTCGTCAATTTTAAGGCAATTTTTTACATGTCACGCTCTAACTCAACAACCCTTTTGCCAATTCACTTTAAACTTTGTAGAGGTAATGGGTATGATGGCCGCACAATCTATGTACTTTTTTGCGAAATTTTGATTTTTCTTGAAAGAGTTATAGGACTTTATTTGTCAAATTTAAGGCAATTTTTTACATGTCTCACTTTTACATATAAGTACTTTGATCAGCTCACTTCAAACTTTGCAGATTGATTTGTTAAAGAGATATCAAGCTCATTTAGGCAGTTATAGGTGCTTCTAAATTGAGAATCCCTTATCTAAATCACTTAAAGTTTTGAAGAGGTGACGACGGGGGTATCATGCGACTTGGCGCAGCTGTTTATTTTCTTTCGAGATAACAGTATATTAATTGGACATTTGTTGGAGATATTGATTAAGCGACATTTCAAACTTTTTTCATAAATCATCATTTCAGCGGAAAAAAGCATATCAATTCAGCAGCATTATACTTTGTAAATTCAGTGACATTAACCTTTGAAAATACATGACACCTGTAACGCTTCAAGTTGCCCTTGCAATGAGCCTACTAGCCACAAGTAGATGGAAGTAGGAGTTTGAGAAAGTTATATATTTTAACAGTCAAAATTTATTGTTCATAAAATTAATATATAACTCCGAGACTTTTCTGCTAATGTGCTTTTTGGCAATTTTCAGCTGGTTGTTTAATGTTTGTGGTCACTGTTTAAAAATTCTGCACTGTTTAAAAGAATACAATTAAGTCTTCTAAATAAATTGCAGTTTTTGCGGTTCTACTATAAAGAAGGGGGCGAGACCATTTTTGGGACGCCGGGATTGGCCATTTTTAACCTTCGAAAATTGGGACTGCCTTTTTTTAAGGCCGGGAATTTGGGATGAAAATGCCATCGGGACACGGGAAGGAGGTGTTTTTATACCTAGGAAATCGGGATTGTATGGTAAAATTTATCGGGACTGGCAAAAATTGGTTTTTAAATACAATCTTCCGAATCGGGATGTTTCGCAAAAAATGTCTGGGATTTCGGGATTTGCTCATTTTTATGACAATGATTAAATAATGAAATAATAAAAGACAGTAGATTGACCATTAGGGAAATTAAGTTCCCATTTTTCCCTGAAATTTTATGTACCTTGTTCTTTTAGTTACTTTGAAATAATAATATTTAAAGTGCTTTCGTACAATCCCTAATTATGAAATTTTTTCCCAAAACCCAAATGATAATAAATTGACTTAACTCTCAAAATGAGGAGGTGCAAATATGCCTTCAAAATAACTTGGAAATATTCGACCAGGGAACACTTTATTATAGAATGTAAGAATGACAAAATTCAGTTCACAACCCACCCCCAGCCCCCTTAACAGTGGTGGATTCAGGGGCCCAGGTCGACTGGGCCTCCCATTAAGTTGGAAAATATTCAAAATTCCTAGGGGGTTGTTGGAAAATTGGGTTCTGGCCCTCCCTTTTTGAAAAATTATGGCCCCCCCCCCTCTTAAGAAAAGCAGGCAGAAACTGCTCAAGTACTAGTACTCCCAAAGATGAGGGTTCAAGGCTTTTTTGTCATATGCAGCTCTTAAGTGGGATTTACTTCATATTTTCTCGATTTTGAGGGTACATGAACTTAAATCATTTAAAAAATACAACATAAGATATCACATATGTATAAAAAGCATTCTGGATTATCACCCCGGATCCAACCCCCTTCATAATTTTGTCTTTGATTTTGGGGTCATTTAATGTAATTTTCTGCAAAATTTATAGCATTTTTACAATCAAAAACTAATAAGAGAACTCAAACTTGCTCCAGCATGGGGAGATATACATGTATAGCCTCTAGTTCAAATCAAACACTATAAGGATGGAATTGTGGTTAAAGACAATGTACAATAATACGATGCAAATTCTCTAACAGACATATCCAATTCTGCCTGACCGAAGGACAAATCAGGAAAAAATTCAGTCTGTCTGGCAGAATTTTCAGCTAACGGGGCCGAATGTCAGGTAAAAAATTGACATCTGCTCTATGGGCTGAAACAGTAGGTCCTGTGAATTTATTCTCGGTCTGGCAACTTTTGCTTTTTCGCCTGACCTAATGCCCTGCAAGCCTTCTAAACTTTTCGATTTGTCTGCTCTAAAGAACCAACTGTGAACATTTTGCACCAGTTAAGTCAGTATTTCTGAGATTATAAAAAACCAGAAGATGACAGGTTTCAACAAAAAACAATAAGCTGAAAAAGGTGGAATATATACAATATAAATTCATAATATATTAATTTCAGGAAAAAAGGAACTATTTGACTAATGGCCAATCTACTGTCTTTTATTATTTCATTATTTAATCATTATTGAGAAATCATTTAGAATTAAATTCTGGACCAAGGAAGGAGATTTTTTCCTTAGGTAATTTAATCAAGGTGATTGAAAACAGTGACACAAGTCAGATTCACACTCATACAACAGGTATTGTTTGAATGTAATGCTTCAGTTCATCTTTCAACAAAGGAAAAATTTTGTTGGATTACCTAACAATACTGGGGTATTTTATGTTGTGTATGGCAATAATAAATATTTATTTATGTGGTATTTTTAATCCCTATCTATTAATTTAAATCTGTTGAGTATCATTAAGAAAGAAAAAAAGAGGTCATGTCATTGATTTTGAACTTGTGTCTTCGAGAGAAAAAAAACTACCTCTAACTAATACTGTCCGGTTGACATTATTCTGAAAATTTTGATATTTATCTTATATTATACCCCCACTCGTGAGTGGGTGGTATATTGGAATACCCTTGTCCGTCCGTCCGTCCGTCCTTCCGTCCGTCCGTCCGTCCGTCCTTCTGTCCGTCCGTCCGAGGTTTATCGCATTTTTCTCAGCTACTGCTGGTCAGATTTATTTCAAATTTGGTATTTGACTTTATATTTAGGGGGAAAATGTTGTCTGCCATTTTGATCACCTTATGATATCAATTTCCTGTTTTGCGGACTTAGCCATTTTTCCCTTTATTGAACATAGTAAAAATTTTCGTTGCTCTTTTCTCAGCTACTGCTGGGCCGATTTATTTCAAATTTGGTATTTGACTTTATATAAAGATGGAATGCGTCATTTCCCATTTTGGTCGCCTTATGATATCAACTTCCTGTTTGGCGGAACTTAGCCATTTTTCTCTTTATGAACATAGGGAAAATTTTCGTCACACTGTTCTCTGCTAATGCTGGGCTGATTTATTTCAAATTTGGTATTTGACTTTATATATAGGGGGAATGCGTCGTCTCCCATTTTGGTTGCCTAATGATATCAACTTCCTGTTTGACGGGACTTAGCCATTTTTCCCTTTATTGAACAAAGGGAAAATTTTCGTCGCACTTATCTCAGCTACTGCGGGGCCGATTTATTTCAAATTATACCCCCACTCGTGAGTGGATGGTATATTGGAATACCCTTGTCTGTCCGTCCGTCTGTCCTTCCATCCGTCCTTCCGTCCGTCCGTCCGAAGTTTGTCGCACTTTTCTCAGCTAATGCTGCACAGATTTGTTTCAAATTTGGTGTTTCACTTTATATCTATGGGGGATGCATCGTATGCCATTTTGGCTGCCCTCTGATATCAACTTCCTGTTTGGCGGGACTTAGCCATTTTTAGCTCACCTGGCTAAAGCCAGGGTGAGCTT
>MJUU01061481.1:1201-19190 GCA_002080025.1 Modiolus philippinarum
TTTTTCGAAAGCCGGGGATGCGAAATTATTTTTCTTAATTCGAGATTTGATTTTATCGGGATTACCGGAGCAGCAACCCTCCAACCCCCTTGAGCAAGTAATTTTATTTCAATCTAAGAATGATTCTTGTAATAAATATGCAGGAAAGGGAAAAAATGAAATAAAATTTTGCTTTAGATTTTAAAAAATAATTTGGGAGTAGAACCCATTTTTAAAGGGTAGATAAGAGAAGAGCAAACAAACGCAATTTCATATCAGACTCAACGTACCCTTGTCTTAGAAATCAAAAAAATATTCAATAAAATTAATTAGGGAATTACCAACATATAATTTTTTCTGCCGTCCACGATACAAGTTTTGTAAACTTAAAATAATATACACCTCCTCTTTCTTAAAGTCCTAGATCCGCTCCTGGTCCATGAAATAGGAAGAAGCACAAACGTTGCTATCACTAATAACAAAAAAATTCCACTCAAACCAGTACTAGAACTGGACCGTCTTGAACTCAATGTACTGGTCATTATTGGATGTGATAGCTTAAATGAGACTTCAAGAGGAAAACCGACAACAAAAACGTCATTTACCTTTGCCTTTGGTATTTAAAAAAAGGACAACAAAAATATATAATGCTTAGGCTTTCATTTAAAATGCAGTCTTTTAGAAACGGGATAGAAAGGGGGTATGGGTACCCCAAAACTGGTTTAGTCCCCGACTGGCGTTTGGTAGTGACGGTATAGACGAGTTTCCAATTGGTGAAATTTCCCGGAAAATTTTGACGTTACAATATAGATTTTTGGACATCACAATGTAATATGACGCAATTAACTCCGACTGATCCCCAGGTCAATCGGGGTAATTCATTCATAAAACGAAATTGGAAATTCGTCTATAATATATCAAAGTTTTTATGATCTGTGTCCTTTGTTTTTTTCTTTTTAAAATTGTCGATATTTCCTGCTAATTTCTATTTTTTCAATAATGATTTTATTAAATGCGTAATCTAAGTGAAGTGCGACGAAGAAGAAATTCTATAATTTTTATTAAATCCGTGACGTCATATAGGAATCTTCCCTGTGACGTCAAAGTGTCAGGTTTTCGAACCAGTTTATCGTGGGCCGGTTAACAGTCTAAAAAAATTGTAGATCGCAAATACTACCACTGCAGGATTTAAAAAAATTGTTTGCTAGCCGATCCGCAATGAGATAGCTGAATTATACTTTTTATCTTCTTTATTGAAAAACATATTGAAATCGGCAAATGTAAGGCCTATATCCTGTTTGAATGACGGTGAACACGGCACTCTGCAGCGCATATCAAATCAAACGTAATAACTGTATGACGTCATAATACATGTTGAATCACACAACATTCTCGTGGTGTAGGGCGGTGTACACGTCGCGTGTGCGATGACAAATTTAAAAAAATCATATAAGTTTCAAAATCTAGATGAAAAAAATTGATTTGACCTTCAAATTCCCGTTTACACGATCAAGTTGGTTGGATGGTCAATTTAAAAAGTTGGATGAAAATAGGACCTCATCCAACTTCCATCCAATATTTGATGGAGTTGGACAACATGTTTGATGGGGTGTTTACACGACCAATCTAGAGTTGGATGCAGCTGTACAGGTAAAAGTTTGAAGCGAGTTTGATGGAAAAAACTGATCGTGTAAACGCACCTTAACAAATATGATCTAATTGTTAAGCCAAAATCAGCTAAGGACAGAGCTTTGCGTGAGGGAGATACTCCTTAGTTTTCAATAAAATTTACAAAAATTTAGATATTGTAAGGTTCCAAATATAACCNTTGATGGAGTTGGACAACATGTTTGATGGGGTGTTTACACGACCAATCTAGAGTTGGATGCAGCTGTACAGGTAAAAGTTTGAAGCGAGTTTGATGGAAAAAACTGATCGTGTAAACGCACCTTTACGAAAATCAATAAATGAACATTTCGATCGCAAAGGGAAATATAATGATAATAAAATGATCTGAAATGATAATGCCGTAATATTGTATTAAATAAATGAACATATAACATTTTATTGACCATCAATTCCAGTACTGTCCGACGCCAAGACACAGGTAACAAAATACCACGGATATCTAAATGAAAGCAAACATCAGCTATGGACAGATCTATGTAAAAGTTAGTTTTAAGCACAATTTTGCAAATTAAGATACTGCAATTTTTCAAACAAATCAAATTATCGTGATGGGCAAGCGATGGGAACTATAAAATTGGTTAGGTGAATACCTTTGGTGACTTACACTTCACCAGCAGCAATGACATAGAAAATACTTTGCATTAAACTGTGTACTACGAATAACGACTGTTTTCCACCAATGAAGGAGGACAGCTGTCACGTGATTAAACCATAAAAATGGCAGGAAAAAATTTTAAATGTTCAGAATGGAATGAAATTTGACAGGAAGGTTACTGAGCATGTGTAAAAACGAACTTTGGTTTTGAAAACATCAAAATGGCGACCGTTGCTATGGGAACAGAAAATGGCTGGAAATTTTCAAATTGCTCCAAAATGACTGAAATTTGACAGGAAGGTTACTTAACATGTGTAGATACGAGTTTTGGTCTTTAACCCTTGCCATGGAAACAGCAAAATGGCGGGAAAAATTCAAATTCCTTCGTATATAATGAAAAATGGAAATAATCTTGAAATAAGGTGAGAAAAAGGAAAATAATAAAAATTAACACAATAAAAATGCTGAAAAGGGGAAAATAACTATGATAAAAAATAAATAAAATAGAGAGATAGTAGTGAAAAAAGTAAATAAGGTACACAAAGGGATAAGAAAAGGGTAATAATGATAGAATAAAACTTGAAAATTGTGAGAAGAGAGAATTCACAGCAGTCTCCCCCTTCTTAACAAGTAACACAGACGTGATAGAAATACTGCTAGAACAAGCCACTGCTGATTTCCGTTTTATAAAGACCACTCCTAGAAGTTTGGAACAAGAAAATATGAGAAATATTATTTCATTCATTTAGTCAACGCCATCCAGAATATATCTTTATACAGCATAGCAGGTCATTCCGGTCAAATCGGTGCCAAATTGGAAATACAAACTACTTCCGGTCCCACATGCGCGCTCCCTTGTCTCTCTATAGGACTCCTGCGGGGTCACGTGTCGAACTATCATACAATATATCACAAAATTCGAATTTGTAGATGAAATATATTTATTTATGATTAACAGTAGATAAGAAGTATCCACTTCCAGTTTGACATGTGTAACCTACAACTTCCTGTTCTAGTCAATTGAAGACCGTTTACAGTCATATGAGTATTTTAGTTTGGTATTTGTGCTACAAGTATATCCGGTGATATCACTTCCGGTTTTTGTTCTAGTGACGGCAAAAGTTTTTGAGGGGAGGAGGGCAATGTTGTCAACTTTGAATGCTTGCAGGTCTCTTAAAAGTCTGGTTTGCTATACTGATTTTTATATATTTTGAAGATATCGTATATAGGTTTATATTTAAGTAAAAAATTAAATTTTAAATTTGGAAGTTTTTCTCAATTTCACTTTTTAATGTCCCTCCAGGGGGCAAAAAGTGATAAAAAAATCTAATCTCAATGTGCACATAATTGGGAATATTTGCAAAAAAATTGACAGAAGTGGATATACTTTTACAAATACCTTAACAACAAAGACTTATAATCCAAACATTCTTTTACAAAAACGACGTTCAATTTGTTTTTATATGGTCAAAAGGGGGGATAAATGGGAATTCTGACCATTATTCAGGGGAGGTAACTTTGACCCCATTTATCTCAGAAAAACGCCTGAAAAGGTGGTCCAATATCTATACCAAAGAAAGGGTATATATTCAACAGTAATATAAAAAAATATCTATTTTGAATTCGGAATTATTTTTGGGGTCAGATGTCCTCACTAACCCTAAACGATCTGTACCCTTTTATTTTGAATTCCATTTGGCAGAAAATATTCCACATTACTAATTAAATTACAGGGACAACACTAACTATATCACAAACGCGTTGTCTGCAAGAGTTCAACTGTTAAATGAAGAGTGATGTGAGGCAGTTTGTGTAAGCATAAATAAAAAGAACAAGTTAAAATTCTTGTCCAACTGCGATAAGAGGTAAAAGAATACATATATACACATCCCAAATTTATAATTTCATATAGAATATTATCTCTTTTAGTGTCAAAGGAACATATCAATGCAAAAGTGTAAATATTACATCGGACGTATAACAATTTATGTATTAAATATTGCTGCTTTTGGAAGAAAAAAAATTCGGACGGTTTGTCAAAAAATGTGCTTGACAAGTTCAACCCCACAATAACAGTAATTCAGCAAACAATATGGACGTTACCGTTACATAAGATTTTTGTATGTATATCATCCTCGACTTAATAGCGATCGACCTACATTTTCCAATTTTTAAATACAAAAGTACTTTACGCATTTAATATATGATGATAAATTTGACCTCGAAATTATAACTCATAACGGGATATTATCATCACGAGTTTACTTTCATATCAAAACGTTATGGGTTGTGAGATTGGTGCCCGTGTTGTAGGTGAAGAAGTCTCTAGCAAGATAATGCTTGCTTTAAGGTAGGTACCAAGATGGATAAAAGATATAATATCATAAAGAAGACTTTTTGAAAAAAAAAATACTTTATTAAATGTAACAATATTTACATATTCATGTTTTCAGTTTTGTGTTTTGATTATATGTATACTCCTTCAAAAGAAAATCTTATATGAAATAGAGCAAATGTATTTAACTCAAGTTAAAATCCTCATTAACAGATCAAGAGAAGTCTAATCGATCTTTAACAATATCATTCACACAGAAAGATGAACATTCACAAATATAAACGATACTTTTTCTGTATTAATTGAATGCTTTTCCCTTATCACTCTATTTTTGCCAACCGTATCGAAACGTTTTTCTGTTTTTTGCATTAGCAACAGATGTCAAAAAGACAAATGTTAACAACAACATGCAATTTGATTGGTTGTTTTGGTTGAATTTACAGTGACTTCGGTATTTGTAATGAATTGACGTCTCTGGTTTGTCAATTAAAAAACTCAAGTATACATCACGTGAGGTCTACTTGCTCTGAGGTACAGGCAAGGAAAAGCTGTCTACAACAATCAGCGAAAACTAGAATTCCTTATCATTTTATAAATCTATCTAAAGACTTAATTATTAGATTTCATGAGTATATCTGTGTACATGTTTAAATTTAGGACGTCAAATTTTGCACCAAAAGGATGTGTTTGATTCCTGAATTCATAATCCTTGCACATCCAATATATGCATATTATTTAATAATACGAATTATAGATTTTATAAGAGATTAAGAGTATTGTCGCCCTATTTACCTATTATCGCCTGCAACAATATGTACAAAGTTATGAACACTACAGAGTTATGTTCTTCTAACCTTTAGTCTAGCACGAATACCTTAAAATGCTACATTTGTAGCGGATAAAACCACGCTTGTATCAAAAGTATAAATCACGATACAAAAGAAAGGATATCTACATGTACAGAATAGCAAATTTAAACAACATACATTCTCAAAACAAATGAGATTGTTTTTACATTTCACAACAAGTTGTATACAAGGTCAAAAATTATATCAGATTACACAATAAACATTATTGTATTGAATACATGTACCGTTTGATTATTTAAAAGTTTATAATATTGTTCTTGAGACAAATAAGTACATGTACTAGTCAATCAATCTCACGTATGGTGAATTTTTGGACCAATATTGTTAATAGTAAAAGTAATAAATTAACACATGTATTATATTATTATCTGTATAACAAAAAAAATAATTCTAGAAAAACTGTGAGCAAAGCTCACTAATAAATACCCCCCGCACCCCCATTTGATTCCAGAAATTAAAAATCAATCAAATCAAATTCTGAAATAGGAGGTGCACATCTATATTGTGTCATAAAGACTGTGTTAAAGTTTCATAAAAATCTATTTAGTGGTTCAGGAAGAGTAGAAGCCCACTTGTAATGTAATGGCTAAGTCCATGTTTTGCTAAGGGACCCCCCAAAAATCAATCAACTCAACTTCTGAAATAGGAGGTGCACATCTCCATTATGTCATAAAAACTGTGTTAAAATTTTCATGAAAATCTATTCAGTGGTTCAGTAGGAGTAGCGGATAAGAGATGGGTACCCACTTGTAATGTAATTGCCAAGTCCATATTTTCCTATGGGAAACCCCAAAAATCAAGCAAATCAAAATATGAAATAGGAGATGCACATCAACATTATGTCACAAAGACTGTGTTAAAGTTTCATGAAAATCTATTCTGTGGTTCAGGAGGAGTAGTGGATACGAGATGGTTACCCCTTGTAATGTAATGGCAAAGTCCATGTTTGGCTATGGGAAACCCCAAAAATCAATTTAATCAAATTCTGAAATAGCATGTGCACATCTACATTATGTAACAAAAACTGTGTTAAAGTTTCATGAAAATCTATTCAGTGGTTCAGGAGGAGTAGCAGATAAGAGATGGTTACCCTCAGATGTAACGGACGGACGGACGGAAGGACGGACGGACGGACAACCCTATCACTATAAACCCCACTACTTTTCAAGCGAGGGGTATAATGAATGGACGCTGTATATTAAAAAGAATTTGAAGAATTTTAGATTTTCAAATTCTTGGGAACAACCAGGCAATTTGATATAAAATGGATGAAATTAAATATAAAACAGAGACTATTCGATCAAGTTCAACAAACATGGAAATCTGATTTTGAAAATTTTCCAAAAGGCTTATGTTACAGACTGTTTAAAGAAACGCTAGAATTTGAACAATATTTAAATGTATTATGTCAGAATGATAGAATTTTACTCTGTAGATTTAGGACTGGCAATTATAGGCTACCAGTAGAAATAGGTAGATAGCAAAGACTAGATAGAAATGAAAGATTAGGTCAAAATTATCATAGTAATTTTCTAAAATGTAGGACATTTTGAATGAAAGAAAATCGTTTAGTATCTCCCTCATGCAAAGCTCAGTCCTATGCTAATTTTGGCTTTACATCTAAATCATATTGGGTATTTGTTCTCTATCAGTTTTATAACATCTTTGATTTTTACGGTCTTCCAAATGTTTAGATTTTATCTGCACTGAAGAGACATAAGTTGTCGAAATGCGCATATGCAGGAAATAAATTCACAGTAACTTCGGTATTTAGTTATTTCTTCAAAGTTTTTATTGGAAAAATGTTAATGTTTTGAAATTCAGAACACCTTTTCAGTCAAAAAATAAACAGGTTTTAAGAAAGTTAAGTAATCTCATAAAACATATAAAAACATTTGTGCGTTCTCCTAGTAAATTTTGCTTTGTTTGCTAATTAGTGTATATCTTGTCATGTACAATGTGTGCCGCTAGCGGAGCAGGACATGCTTACCCTTCCGGAGCACCTGATGTCACTCCCGGTTTTCATGGGAGTTCACACTATGAGTGCCTTAGTTCTTAATGTTATCTTTTTATTTCCGTGCATTGTAGCTGTCTCACGTCCTTGTTTTGTCTTTGTTTTTATCTGTTACCGTTTCTGCCATGTCTTTGGACTTCGATTTTTGTAGTCATCGCTTCCCTTGTTCCTTCGGTATTCTACTGCCGTTGTTTTTGTCTTACTTTGTACCATGAAAATTGGTGTTGAAACAAATAAAGAATCTGAATCTGAATCTGCAATATCTTGATTTGCAATCATTTGGCAAGGTGTACAAGACGTCCCTACATTTTGATATGAATGGTATCAAGTTAAATCGGCACCTGGTGAAATCGGCACCGGCAAATATAGTGAATTCGGCACCTGGTAAAATTGGCACCTGGTGATTTCACCACCTGTCAATTTGTTCTGTATGAGAAATAAAATATGTTTTTAACAAGTTTTTAATTCAATAATTAACATTATTTGATCCTAATTAAAAATGCAATTTTACTAATAATGATTTTGATTGAAAAACAAACATAATGTTTGTAAAGAATAATAAGTATAAAACAACATGTGCCAATTAGTAATTATAATTATGTAAGCAAATCAACTGGCCTAAGTTAAAAACAAACATATGTTGAACAATTTATAAAAGATCATAAACATGATAAAAGGTGCTTTGAAGTTAAAGAAACTTTCAAGCTGGCTTGTTCTTGTCATTTTGAAATAAATAGATAAATCTGTGCAGGTATGGAGACTTGTTTCTTGGAAGTGATCAAATTAAAGAAAATAAAATTACATAAGACAAAATTTCTATCAATACACGTTAAAAATACATGTACATAAAGCAATATGAACAATGCTTTTATTGTTCTTGAGTTTCAAAACCAATAAGTTCAAAGGAAATAATCAACGCTCATTCGGGGTTCTTTTGCTGAATGTAGGAAAAAAAGTAACAGAAAAAAAAATGTCACAGAAAAAAGTCACGGATAAAAAGCCATAGGAACTACGAAAAAGTCACGGATAAAAAGCCATACTAGGAAAAAAGTCACAAGAAAAAAAAGTCACAGGAAAAAAGTCACAATGTATATTTCCATAGTTGCTGGTGATTTCAGAAAATAGGTCATAATTTATCTATTTTGTGTGATTTTATTGGAAAGAAGGTAACATTTTTTCAGTTTCTGAAGAATTTAGGTGCTAGTAAATTTTATTGACGCCATGCATTTTCGTAACTTTAACATTTCAAGCCATTTATGATCGCCAGTTTGTCTATTTAAGGGAAATCTTAATTGATGTTTATTCAAGCATTTCCGAAGTGTCAAAGTATTAGTAAAGTGGTACAAAAACAATGGAAGTAGCAGTAAATGAGAGGAAGAATTTTTATTATTTTTAGGGGGTATAAGCTGATGTCATTTACTTTGAAACCATACTCTTGGTGTCACAAAAATATTGTTTTCATTTTTTAAATGGCACGAATGGTTTTCTTCTGCCAATAATTTATGAATCCATCTTTATCTTCGTTCCGCTGACCCTTTATTAAATCACTTGTACTACGGAAACAGAAAAACTGAAAAAGAGTTCAGAAGGACTCGAACCATCAGTTTGTTAAAAATGTCAGTGAAATACCAACAACTGCATCAAGAGGTATGAACAAACAAACTTGTAACAGCAGAGATAGAAAATGTCAAGGCATGCTGCAAAACTGGACTCTGGACAATTCAATAAAAAACTAAAAAGTATAATGAAACTACTGATAAAAACAAAATAGAATACAAATACAAGCCAGATATGCCAACTGTAAAGAAAAGGCACATTTACATTGTAGGGAAATACAATAAAAACTGGGTGCCAAATTTACCAGGTGCCAACTTCAACAGGTGCCAAAATAACCAAAGCAAGTGCCGATTTCACTACATGTAGGTGCCGATTTACCAGGTGCCGATTTAACTAGTATTCGATATGAATATGGCCAGATACGTTTGCCTCTATGGCAGTTAGCAGGTGAAAACCTTTGCAGTCCTCAGTTATCAATAAAGTGAGTGTCCATCAACAAGTAACTTTATACTGACGTAAATACACTGAATAAACATATAAATATATATAACTTTAAGATCATGCATGCATGTGATATATACTTCAGTTCAGTTCAGTTTCCTAATTGCACTTTGTCCCCTGTCGATTTGTCTTTTGAAAACGATATGTTCGAAAACTTTTCTGATAGCTTAGCTTTCAGTTGGCTAGGTCGGTGCTGAAATATAAAGTAACAGAAATAAACAATGAAAGATCATGGAGTAAATACCAAAGTCTAATGGTAAATGCAAACAACTGAATCCCGCTTTTATTGTTGTTCTTCAACGATGAGCTTTTCAATTGTTCATACCTCATAGTAATTTCATGATGACTCCTAACTCCAGTTTGAGCGTTATTCATTGCCAGATGTTAAACATAACCACATCCATGTAACATTCCTTTTGTTCATGGATGTGGGGGTTGTCAACAATCATAAAATAACTGACAAAGTTTTTCTTACAATCGCTGTCCTATTTAATGTTCGTTACAAATAACAAAATACCGAAGTTACTGTTAATTTATTTTCTGCATATGCGCATTTCGACAACTTATGTCTCATCAGTGCAGATTAAACCAAAACATTTGGAAATCCATTAACCGAAAAACGCGTAAAAGCTGATAAGAGAACAAATAACCAAAAGGGTCTAAACAGAAAAGCCAAAATNCATAGGTCAATTTTGCCTTTTTCTGTCATTTTCAAACATTTTTAATAAATTGGTCGCTACAAATTGTTTTAGGTGAGTTAGGGCCTTATTTTAATTTTTGGTTTTTAGACAAACCCAAAAATTGGTCGCTAGAAAATTGGTCGCTAGAAATTGGTCGCTCACTTGAGTCTGGTAATGAAAGATCATGGAGTAAATACCAAAGTCTAATGGTAAATGCAAACAACTGAATCTCGCTTTTATTGTTGTTCTTCAACAATGAGCTTTTCAATTGTTCATACCTCATAGTAATTTCAGGATGACTCCTAACTCCAGTTTGAGCGTTATTCATTGCTAGATGTTAAACATAACCACATCCATGTAACATTCCTTTTGTTCATGGATGTGGGGGTTGTCAACAATCATAAAATAACTGACAAAGTTTTTCTTACAATCGCTGTCCTATTTAATGTTCGTTACAACCGACAGATAGTATACTATAAATTAAGTTGTTTGTTACACATATCATATTTGAATTTATACGAAATACTTTGCCGTTTGCGAAATTGTTTCGTGCTGCGAGTTTCAATATAGACAAAATCTTAGAACAAACTCTACATCTTGTTTCGCAACAAGTGTTAACTGAAAAATCTTTATTAAAAAGAGTCGAATCTTGCTCTTGTGAAATGTGTTTCGGTTGACGGCGACTATGAATTAAATTTTATTGTGTTACAAGCTGTTTCATCGTTTCGCAGGATCTGCCAACTTGACCCATAAACCCCTGTACAATCTCATTACAACTTTATTGTCTACAGTTAGAGATGGTCTAAAAGGCTACTGCGAAAAGCATATTCTACGAGCGACGTGATTCAAATGTGGAATCTTAAAAATTCCAAAGATCTCCTAGCACAGCTCCCTTCAGACAGCCTCGCCTATTGCCATTACATTCAAACGTTTGCTTTTCTACTGTTTATACAACCGTTCCACACAATAAACTAAAACCAGTAATTTCCGACCTGATACATCAATGCTGCACCAAATACGGAGAATGTAGGTATTTCCTTTTGGTAATAGGAAAAGATAAAACCCATTTTGTTAGGAACCAAACTGAGTCAAATGGGAAATATAGTAAAAATGGCGAAATAAAAATGCCTGAATTTTTATCGACAATATTTTTGTGGAATGCGGAGGCTGTAATTTTCCGTGTATGGCACCCGGTAGATGTCTTTGGTACTGGATTTGGCTTCCTATTTTGATTCTTTTGGTAATGAGTACTTCTTTTTGGACAACTTTTGACAACGTTTGGATTATGGCTTTCCATATTATTTGTATTTACAACAGACAATAGGGATTACCACGGGAACAAATTTTGCACCACTGTAAGAATTCCTTTATTCGCATGAAGCAAAGTTTTCACAAGGCCTCATACATCATAAACAAAAACAAGTAGCCGAGTCATTAAATTTCAGCATCAGATATATAGACGATGTGTTATTCTTAATAATCCAAGCAAGATTTAAAGAATATTTATATCGGATCTACCAAAGTGAGCTTGAACTTAAAGAAACTACCGATACACCCAACTCGGCTTCATACCTTGACCTGTTCTTATACATTGATGAAAATGGACTGAAATTCAAGCTGTATGACAAACGTGATGATTTTTATTTCCCAACTGTGAACTTTCTCTTTCTTATTAGAAATATAATTACCTCCCCAGCGTATAAAGTGTATATTTGATAGTTGATTCGTTACTGTACGGCTTTTAGCTCATACACTGACTGTCAAAAGAGCAAATGCACTATCACGGAAAGAACTAAGTCAAGAGTATGTTCATCCTTTGTTACATTTATCCCTTCAGAAATTCTATGGCCGTCACCACGACATTATAGATAGATATGAAATGTCAATTTCACAAATAAGAATATACATTTTCAGGTAGATTCACATCTTCCCAGGTTTGCAATTACCGATTACAAATGTATGACTTTACCCAGAATGACCCACTGACAGCGTAACGGGTGCTGCTCACAGAGCAGGACAAGCTTACCATTCTGAAACACCTATTGTCACTCCGTGTTTTTTAAAACATCACGCCGTTTATGCTTTAGTTTTGAATGTTGTATTCATGATGTTCGTTTGCTTTGTCTGTGTGTTTCGTCTTTAGTCTTCTGTCGTCTGGTGTTTTCTTTTCTGACTTGTCTCTGGACTTTGATTTATGCAATCTTCCGCTTTGTTCCTTCGTTATTCTGCTGCCCCTGTTTCATTCAGCCATTTAAAAAAAAATCGTTCAAACCAAAGTTATTAGAAGAAGAATTAAAAAAAGAATGATTAGAAGAAGAAACGTAGAATAACAAGCCACCGGACTTTGTCTTGGGTGACGTCATAACAAAAACTGGAAAAATAAGTTATTCGGGGCTAAATAGAAACATTTACTTCTTGCTTTATTATTGCAAATTGTTCACTACAAAATATCTTTTTCATCTGGCTCCAGCAAACTTAATCGAAAGCGCGCTTTCACATATTAATTTTGTGTGTGTGTTTCGTGCAGGAAAATATAAATTGATGGGTGCCGGGAATGACATTGAGCATTTAAATGTGCGGGAAATAATTTTGCAGTTAGTGCGTTTTCTGTCTGACGGAACATCTGTCCAGATCATCGAAGGGTACATCGAATCAGATATTAAATAGTTCTTTAAAAGATAATATACAGGTAAAATTCCGGCGAGATCAAGATCACTATTCCATAAACATACAACATGTAAAAATCATATAACTGATCTGTATTTCCTGACTATCAGGTTACAGTCACGACTGTATTAGTCATGGGTTTGCACCGTCATCATGATTAATACTTTTGAAACCTACTGATTAATGTTATCAAGTAATTTGAAATAATTTAGCATAATAACTCTCTAGGTCATTATAATGTCCAATTGCATACAATCACTCAAATTTGTCTTATAACAAACGCAGTTAAAATGTTATGGATAGATCCTATCAGCGTCAAAACACAGATTTTCGATTTTTAGTTTAAATATTTACATATGTATAGGTATCTTAAAATGCAGGGGTAAAAATTTATAAAATAAGACGGTTAGAAATGGTTTTACATATCGCAGATTAAAATCGGAAAAAGAAAATAAAAGGATTTAGCTTTACTTATTTGCTTGTTTAGTAATTATATATAAATGTTTTTGTTTTTTCTTTTGTATTTGCTAATTATAATTAATGAATTATTGCCCTCTGCATAGCACCAACTTATGCAGGCGCACTTGTGCCGGCGTCTGACAATATTTCCAAAGAGGCTGGTGTTTGTTGTGTAAGTGAGGAGCAGGTACATTTTAACAAAGAATAGTGACAAACTCGTCATTATAAGTGGGCATGCGTTGTTGAAACCTCTGGTATGTACATTATTTTGTATATACATGTATACAGAAGTTTTTCGCACATAATTTTAAAGAGAAATTGCCCTGTCACGGTAGAACGCATATGAAAACGTTTGCCAATGTGTGATAATATTGCGTGTGTGTTATGTAAGTGAGGGCCACGTTGCTGGTGTTTTCTAATCACGTCAACACTCCTTTACATGTTGTAGTTCGTCGTAGTCGTCGTTGTCGTCGTCTGTAGACACTTTTGTTTATGCTTAATAACTTTAGTTCCAGCTAATCAATCCCTATGAAATTTAAAGACAATTTTCTTTAACACTAAAGGGAGGCTACATGGGTTTGGTTTTGAATATTGTTACCCCGCCCGTTTTTAAGTCCCAAGCGAGGTGTTTTGATATATTTGGCTGTAGGATATTTATTATTCATCGGATTTTGATGGGGTTTCTTTAAGTGTGCTCCTAGGGAAATTTCCAACATGGAATGTACGGTTTAGGAGATAAATGGGCCCAGAGGGTGCAAATATTAAAAATCTGAACATTTTTATTGTTAGTTCGATTTTGATGCAGCTTTTTTTTGCAATTGATTCCTATAACGGTCGAATGAAGAAAAAATTGCGAATTTCCTGAAATTTTTATTTTTCATCAGATTTCAGCGGGATTTTACATTCCTTGGATTCCTCTTCTAATAAGCTTCCAGCAGTATCCTTGCCAAAGGTGCAAACAGATAAGTAAGCGATGCGAAACCAGGAATAAAATTGATGAAGAAAAATGTCTCAGCAATGAGCTCGAGGCAATGAGAGTTGATTCGGGAATTGTAGCTACAAATGACATTTTAGACTAGTACAATACACTAGCTATTAAGTTTGCATTTGACAGTTCATCACTGAATAGACTGATATAGGGACGTATGTGATCATAAAAAAAATTACAATAGTTTAAAGGTTTGACAATATTTTTTTTCATTACAAAGACATTACCTCTATCATCCATTGTCCTGCGGGTGAGTTCGGATGTGTACGAGTGTAATATATCCACGCTCCAATTATGATAAGTATGACGGCTAGCACAACAACAACAGGAACAATGATCTTTGCTGCGTTACCTAAAATATAGAAGAAATTCGTAGTGTTATACGATTTTGCTTCATATCCGCCACCAATTTAATATGTTAACCTCATGTCAATACTTTTCAAATATATTTAATAACAAACAAACCAATGATTAAACGTTATTATAAAGAAAGAAAATGACCAAAGACTAAATTGCTACAGCTGAGTAAAGCTAAAACATGCAAAACAGACATCTGAAATGAAAATACTTGTACATTTTTTCATTAATGATGTTATAGCTCAAAATGCCCGATTAAGTTTGTGATAAATTCATTATTCTTATTTGTCACAGTACTTTTTTTTATAAAATTGAGATATTTTATGTCTATTCAAGCAAATGTTTATGCAAAAACCCAAGGATTCCATTTGATGTTTAAAACTGCAAATAACAAAATACCGAAGTTACTGTAAATTTAATTTCTGCATATGGCCATTTCGACAAATTATGTCTCATCAGTGCAGATCAAATCGAAACATTTGGAAGACCAAATCATTTAATACGAAAAAATTCGTTTACAAATATTTATGCCATTTTTACTTTTTTGTATTACTTGTAAGGAGGTTAAAAGAATCATTTTTTCACACAAGTGTTTGAATGTGGCTTTCGAAATACAAAAAATACCCAAGTTGCATAAAAAGCTGTAAATTTCGTTATGCTGTACACGTGTTTTCAAGGATTAACCTCTCATCAGCAGCATTAGAATCAAATGATATGGAAAGTCATAATCCAAAAGTAGTCAAAAAAGAAGTACTCATTACCAAAAATATCGAAATTGGAGGCCAAATCTAGTACCAAGGACATCTACTGTGTGCCGTACACAGAATGAGGCCTCAGTATTTTTAAATGGTAAGAATTTTTATAAAAACAGTAAATTTTTATAGTACGCAAGGTAAAATTTTTATGTCAGACAAGTCTGACTATTCGTCTGGTGAATATCCTCGGGGACCTCTGGTTCACAAGCAGTGGCATCGGCCTAATGGTTCAAAATTAAAAAAAATACCCAAGTTGCCTAAAAAGCAGTAAACATCGGCAAACGAACAACAGTGCAAAAATAAGGAAAAGGGAAATTCCAAAATCAAATATCCAACAAGAATTGATACAGAATGAAAAAGACAAAGCAAAACAAAAATGTGCAAGAACGCCACAAAACTAAAGCACTAGCAGTGTGAACCCTACTAGAATTTGGGGTATTATCAGGTGCTCCGGAAGCGTAAGCAATTACGTTTTCCTGTTTCTGTATTACAGAACAAGGAAAAACTAGTATTTTCGCAACAAAAAGGTGTATATATATTTTTTGATTTTAAGAGGTAATGACATGTTTAACCAATAAAAAAAAACATTTCTCTTCTACTCAGTTACTGGATAATCCTTAATCAAAATTAACTATACATAAAAGCTTGATTGTTTTGATATTGTATGGAAATATAAATAATGAAAACAGAGTGTTAAACATTTACCAGATTTTTCGAGTGTGGTCTGTTTTTAATCATGCTTGAATCCTGAAGTTAGAGGTTTGCCGTTAACTTTTTATACCCCGCCACACGTAGAATCGAGGTATTATGTGAAACATTCAGTCGTGTGTTCGTCTGTCGATCACCGAAGGCTTCCGACTTGTAGCTTCTGAACAGAATAAGGTAAAGTCTTCAGGCTTTGTATTTAACTTGTTAATCACAAAACTGAGGCGATTTCGAATGAAGTTCAGATGTCCCAGGCTTTCTGGAGTAATGCTCCTTGATACTCCGTAAATTTTGTGAAACTTGGCGGGGTATCATCAAATGCACCATTACTATTTATGGACATTTTATAAGTGAACAAAAAAAAATTATTATCAATTTTTATGTGCCTACTGCCTAAGGTAAACATGCATAAAGTTTTAATAGGTCAACCTTGACTTTAGATAATATCACTACTTATCGAAATTTTCAGATGTATATTTTAAGATGATCACCAATTATGTTAGGTGCACAATGTTCGATTAAGTTAATAATCTGATGTTTTCTTTCAGTACCAAACAATACACAGTCCTATATCAAAATATGTTAATTCCAACTGTCGTACATACAAAGTGAAATTGGCCATTACGAATGAGTCCAGTTACCTAGAAATTAGTCTGAAAGAGTTTTTGCTAACCCTACCATTATATTTAAAACTACAATTTCTATCATGAAGTATTATTTAAAAGTCATTTTATTTATTCTAATGCATGCTATGTACAGTTGTTTAGTAATTGATATATGGGGTCACATATAATCAAATATTAAATTGTGAAATTATCATAGAAATCCAAGTGTTACAAAAACAAAACGAGAAAAGTCTGATTATTTGAACTTAACATTATCACTTAAATCATAAATCAAAAGAATACATGATGAACGTTCCTGTTAATTGCTAGATAATGTTCCCGTCATCGAAACAAAACTCCATTTAATGAGCAAGTTTTAAGATCTAACCCATTTGAAGTTTTAGTTTCTAATGAGAATAAAATATCAGAATTTTGATCGTAGATATTTTTTGTATTTGTTTGTATTGGTCTTGGTATTCTCGCCTTTCAGTGAGAAACATCAGTCGGTTATCCCTTTATACCAAGTTATGTATATGTATATTCAAATGAAGATAATTTTATTTCAATATCAAAGGGGCTATCGATAACCTAATTAAAATAATCTCCACTTTGACCAACTATAACTAATTTGGGACAGGAAGGTAACCGATCGATGTTCTCACTTGCGTTTTCAGTTATTAAGCCTAACGTTTCATGTGTCCTGATAGGTCACACATATAATAAAAAGCACATTTAAATTTTCATTTATGTTTTTATATTTTTATTTTAGCATTTTAGTTAATAGAATTTTACCTTTTCTTTCTTTTTGTGATCTTTCGTACTGAAATAGATTAAATATTAATCATATTTTACCTAAAACCATGACATTGTAAAGTAAACCATAATTAAGATTTGAAAATAATTGTTGTGACGATTTGCGTCCAACAACGTATGAGACTATTTACAATGTATTTTAAGTAAAGGGTAAAATAATTTCTGGTATAATTAAGCAACTGTGATATATAGGAAATGCGAATAAAATACACAGGATGTAAATTAATGATATGGAAGTTTTGTTTCAAATAAATATTGATGCCATATGTATGCTTTACAATCACAATTACTGCAAGTTCTTGTTGTAAGCTTACCTTGCGCTACGCTTTTTACACCACAAAAGGGTGCACTCGACTTTCAACCCTGGTAAAGTATGTCAGTTACCTGCCCAATGTAGGTGATTACCTCCGGTTACTCCGGC